>OY855910.1:9745460-10050460 GCA_963693305.1 Meandrina meandrites
GTTCTGACGTTCCCGGCTGTCTTTCGGGTTTTGGTTATAGCCCTGGTTTTCTGCGCTTAAATCGGAGTATTCTGCCTGCAGGCAATACTTTTAGAAACAGCGTTTTCTTTTTAAAATTATACTCGGACAACGAAAGTCTACTCAAAATTTTGATATTCAATGCTAATCAATTAAAGTATATGACTAGGGCCTCTTCATAAGAGCCCGGTTGATCGGGCTGGCCCGGTTTCCGAGATCTCGCCTCACTCCTATTTCCTTTGTAAAAATTTCGAAGTGTTCATATGACAAGGCGGGCCAGCCCGGTTACCGAAATCTCGCGATCGGTTGTGGAAACCAAGATCTCGGCAATCGGTATGAAAATTTTCCCATATGAACACTGCAGCCCGGTTACCGGGACGAACCATTTTTGGACAAATTAGCTTTGCTGTCGCAATAGGGCAAATAGGGTGGCCAAAATGACATAATTTTGCCTCGTGTGCCTTTCCACTTCAAAAAGTATTTGAATTAGCCTTATTAGCAAAGTGACAAGAGTCGACAAAGCTGTGGTAGTCGCGAACGATACAAGTTAATATGACGCTATTTTGGTTTGTTTATTGAATTCATTTCGTCCCAGTAACCGGGCTGAAATTTCCCATATGAACAGAAGACAAATTTCATCGACCTTCTAGAGTTCCATCTTACAAGTTAGTTTTCAAATTCTCCCAAATTTTCTCAAATTATAACTACGTTCCTTTATGATTACATAGAAATTTGTAAAATAATTGAGTAAACCAGAGTAGACATGTTCAGACCAGAATAAAGATTAAAATCTAGGGCGGAGTGTGCAAATCCTGTGATTTCAACGGTCTTTTTTTCAACGTTTCATTTTGAATTTCTGTTCTCGAACACAAAACGTCAAAAATTTGCACTGGTACTGGTAGCATAATACTCAAACGTCCTGCCTCATTGTTACGCGCGCACAAAATTAGGCTATTACCATAAAATTTCGCGAATCCTCCTTATTTCTATATCAGTTATTTCTTGTTAGCATGGTATTCGCTAAAAATGCAAAAAATGACTTATATAAAAAGCCTAACAAACTATAACAATATTAAGATATCATCGAGTTTCTTGATTGTTTTATCCCACAGGCAAACATTACCTGTATTTCTTTCTTTCATGTAATTCTGAAAACACTTAATAACTAGTCATAGACACTCGAATCATTCCGATGCCAAATGGCACCGCTTCACTCTTCACAAACTCAAAGCATTGAAATTCTCGCAAGGAGAAATCACTTGTTGAGCACTCGACTGAATCAGTAATGTCACAGATTTTCTTTAACACCTGCATCTTTTAGCTGGTGGCCAAGCATTGAGACATCGCCAGAAATCACTGGGCCATTAATCCCATTAATTGTTTATTAGAAGGCTCCATATTTTTATGTCAGCCGACAAAACAAACTTTACAGTTTATAGTTATCAAAGACGGAAAAATGTATTGGTTTACATTCTATGACTATTTGTTACTTGTAGCTTTGGCAACGCTTACAAAATGTCATAGAGCGAGAGGAGTCAATCGAAGCGACAATTTTATGGGTAAGGAACATTCACCGTCGGTTTCGAGCCCGCCTATAGAGATCAGTGAAGAGTTCAATAAGGATAATTTTTCGCGAGACATCACTATTTCACCCAGCGTTCAAGAGAAATTAAAAGCTGAGTTAGATAAAGACCCTTTTGAACAATGGCAATATAAATCAACTTGGAGTCGAATGAGCGACTTGAAACTTAATGGCAGTTTGATGTCAAAAGCCATTAAACCCGGCAATCCGAACAGGTTGAAGAACGTTCTTGTTAAAGCATTGAAAGGTCAACAAATCAATGTCATGGTTATCGGAGGCTCAAATAGCGCGGGGGGAAAGCTAGGAGTAGACGAGAAAAGTCTGGATGGATTGTACTTTAAGGTGTTCTCAAACTGGTGGAAAAAAACGTTTGAAACAGTCACAAAAGCAGCGTTTGTGAAAGAATACGAAGTGACGATTGGAGGAACTGGAAGCTATTTCTTCGCCTTTTGCTACAAAACGTTCATCCCAAAAGACGAAGAAATCGATATCGTTTTGATCGAAGCCTCTATTAACTACAACATGAGAGGAAAGGCCGAAGCCTATGAACAACTAACTCGCCAAGTCCTCGAGTATCCTTCAGCGCCCGCGGTGCTATTGATCAATCTGGTCAGCGGTCTTGGTCTAAACCCGGAAACCAAAACTGTCAATAATCCGTCATGCATTAACTTGGAAAATTTTGGTCAAGCCGAGCTTGCGCGCTATTATGCTATATCTTCCTTTAGTTTGAAGGAGGTACTCTGTCGTAAGGAAAGCAATCAATGGAAAGCAGTCGTTACCGATATGGCCGGATCTGACGGCCGCCATATTGGCATCAAAGCACACGCTGTAGTTGCCATGCTGATGATTGAGTACGTTCGCGGCGTACTTAAAGACGCTATAAATAGCTTGGGTCAGGTGAAAAGTGAAAAGGAAACTAGCAATGCCACTTTACCAAAGCCGTTCTTCCTTCAACGCGAAACGGAGGCTCTGAAGCAACCATTGTGCTGGACTGGAGTTACTCCGGACATTTTTCAAGACCTCCATCACCCGAATCTTCAAGTTCAAATCGTAGAAAACAACGGATTTTCACCGTCTGGCAGTATGCGCGATGAAAACGCGTCTGATAAAAGTGCAGACATGCGTACAGACGCGCAAGGGGGGTGGGGTACGTGGCAGATTTATAGCACACTAAAACTGCGTATTTTTGTTCCCCCGATGGACTCTTCTCCAAACTCACGCTCTGTAATTCTATTGACGAGAACGTCCGGTAGCGGTGGAAAGGCAGTGATATGGCTGGATAACGAGGAACAGGAAGCGATTTACGTTAATACAAAGTCGTTTTATGGACAGAATCGTTTAGATACCATTGCAACGAGAGTAAAACCAGGTTACCATACAATCACAGTTAGAACTGTTCGCGAGGGAAATTTACTTGTCAGTGGAGTTCTTGTTGGGCCATCAGACTTCGAGAGAAGACAAGTATTATAATTCGCTTGTGACCATGACATTTTCGCCCGGCCTTCCCGATAGAATTGATCACACATGAAAAGCGGACCAGGAAATATGTGGTAGATGATATCGAATTAATTTCTTGCAAGGTTAATTTCCGAAGTTTTCAGATGAAAAATGTGTCTTTGAAGCGCTAGTTTAATAAGCCACTAGACTCTGAAACAGACTTTGAATTGAAGTTCCAGTTTCAAGCTTAAATGTACGAACGAAGTAAGTTACATGTAGAAAAATATAGGAGTTGTACATGTCACTAAAAGGACATTGGCAAGAAGGTGTTTCCATAACGTATTGGTTAATATGACTTTATCGACCTGCATGGGCATCGTTGTTCAAAGCACGATTAAGCTAACCCGGATTAACGTGAATTTAGATTTTCAGATATTGCTTATATTATTTGTTCTCCAGTTTTACAGTTGTTATGTCGACTTATCCGAAACTCCACAAAGCATAACCAGTACAAACGTTTTTTATAGACTGAGTGAAATTTAACCCTTAATCAACCCTTAATCCTGGCTTAGTGTTAATTGGCTTTCAAACAACCCGCCCTACTAAATTCAATTGCAGTTCTTAGCTAGCATAAATTGCTCAAATTCTTCCGCCAATCCTTGTTTCTGTTTAATGCATTATTACCTTTTGTTT
Organism: Meandrina meandrites; assembly: GCA_963693305.1. Lineage (NCBI taxonomy): Eukaryota > Metazoa > Cnidaria > Anthozoa > Scleractinia > Meandrinidae > Meandrina > Meandrina meandrites. The sequence continues at coordinate 9,749,191 of OY855910.1, forward strand.
TTTTTTTTTTACCTAAGTAACCTATTTGCATTTCTAGGTTTCCTTCAATTTGAGAGAACAGTTTTGTAATCGCAAAAGGGACTTTTAAACAGGAACTTGGGCGGGGTTTTAATAGGGGGGACTACACCTGCCTCTGGTTAGAGTCGGGAGCATGCCCCCAGCCATACCTAGTGAAAATTTGGAAAAGCGCTCTTCAACATTGGTCCACTAGTTATTTCCTAAAAAAAGAAGTGTAAAGTTTTCGTATTAGCCTTGAAATATTTTCGGTCACATGGACGGAAAACATTGGTAGCTGCTAGTATGAAACTCGCAATCTCCTTTAGCTGGAATTATGTGAGTTATATGGTCTCTTACAAAGATGTATTATTATAATGAGGGTCTCGTGGCTTGAACTCCCCTATCGTGACCTGGCTATCAGTCAAACAATTGTTTTCATATTTATTGTCTGCGCGTTCACATTGTTGCATATCTATAACTCTATAGGGCTTTTGATTCCCAAATGAAAGGTAGCCCTGACTTTGCTTTTACATTTCTGCGCAGCGTGCCTCAGCCGAGTACTGGGCGTGAGCATGTGTAGTCACAGGTGCAATAACAAGGCTCACAGGCACTACGTAGAGCAAGGTTCTTCATCACAGGGATCTCCATCGCATCTCATATACTCCAAGCTCGTTGAACACCCTAAATGCAAAATAAAATATTGTTGAAGGAACAAACAAAACGATACAAAGTTAAAACCTTATACAATACAATACAATACATTACACTAAAGTACACTATACATCATGATCGACAATAGATGCACACATTGTTTACATACAAGATAAATCAAACATTGCCCTTTTTTAATCAAGATTCATATTGTACTACAGTACTTCCTTATTTTACAAAAGAAGTGAAAAACTTACCTTTTCTCGCCGTGAAAGTTTACCGTTTACAAAATTATGATTAAGTATTCAAATAAATGTTGATTACCCACCTCCGAGAAAAGTGCACTTTTGAAGCAAAAGAAAATAAAGCGAAATTTGCTTGAAAGTAGATAAAAAGATGAAAAGGAGAAATGTATTATTTATTTGAATAGTTTTGCAGAAATTTTCGTCGGTTCAAACGTCTTCTATGTCCATAAGTTTGGACGTGCCCAGTGAACCAAGTTACAATACTTTTGGGATCATTACAGCACTCGACCTCCTCAGCCGCTATAAAGAAAACATCGTGCTAGCAGCAATCATGTTGGTGGCCCAAAATGTTTATATAAATAGTGTAGGTGTATTTTGACAGTCGTTTAACAGTCAAAGGATAGTCTATGCTTGCTTTGTGAAAATATTTCTGATGATACTCTACAAAATAATTAAACAACGGAAATATTGATATATTACTTAAACTTACTTGCCACACGTTTTCCCTCAAGCTAGGTGTGATAAAAAGATAATAACAGTTAATAACCTGTTGAACTACTCGATCTACAACTGAACACATGCAGTTTGGCGGTTTAATTTGTTCTCCCTTGCTTTACATACTGATTATAATTTTAATTGGTTTTGTGATTACTAATTTCGTTTCTTATATATTATTGTATATCTTAGTTTTTTAATAATTGTAAATAGGAGGGCCACAGGTTTATTAGCTTTATAGCTATTATGTGCTACCCTCTATAAATAAAGACGTTACCTTACCTTACCTTACTTTATATGAACCTCAGCGGTGCGAATGTAGCTCATTTAAGCTGTTAAAAAGGGGGATTAGAAATTAACTAACGAGCGTTAGCATTTCAATTGATAGCAGGTTTAATGCCAATGCAAAATATATAATATTAATGTCACTCTTTCTAGCAAAAAGGAGAATAGCAAATGTATCATGTATGTTTCATGTCTTCACTTTACTATCACGCCCTATTACCAGTTCAGTGTAGAGGCACAAGACGCCGTACAGAATACCAAGCAAAACCAAGAACTTGATGCTGCTGACTGTTGAAAAATAGATCAATTAAAAAAAACGAAATTAGGGAGTGGCAAACGTATGTTTGAATATCTGCCTGGCATGAACTTGGGAATTAAAACTAGAAACAAAATCGTGCATAAGTTTCTAATGGGTTAAAGATGTTTACAGTGCTTTTTGAAAGGTACTTTGCTGCTTTCAGCAATTGTACCTTCCTGCACAAAAAAGCAACTATAAACAAAAGAGAAAAACGAAAAAGGCTTGTTGCTCACCAGTTTATTACGCTCAAAGTGGATGACTGTGTGGTATGCTCTTCAGTCAATTCTGAGAGCTGAAAAAGTGAATAACTTTTATAGAACCTGATTTCCTATTCGTGAATAATTGAGTCGACCAGCACCTCATTGAACATCTCACATGATTGGCCATAAGAACAACAGGACAAAGGGCACAAATAATGCCCCTATCCCTGAAGACAATGAGCAATATTGTTTTAGAATGCCGCTGAAATTAGAGGTTCACAAGAGGTACTGCTGTACTCGAATAATTAAGTGTGATGTAGCATTTAACCTAACCATTGTGAGTAATGTTTGCTATGAAAAGCAAATAAGTTGGTCTTTGAACAAGGGTGAGGATGGATTTACGGTAAATTCATAAGATCAAAAGTGTCAGTATGACTGTGGTTGCTAAGCTTACTAATTCTCCATAATTTTCAAAAGATAGAGTAGAGTAAAGTAGTAACTTTATTTAAACACGGTAAATTCATCAGAAATACAATTATAAAATACTAATGATAATAAATGCAATACTAAAAACTAAAACAATACTAATTTATACTAACATAACTCTGCTTTACATGAATGCCGTGTGCTATAAAAGGTAAAAGGCTATTTTGTAACTAAGAAAAATGATGTCGGCAACCAATTCGAAAACCATTGAGAGCTTTGCATATGGCCCATGTTTTGTGGCAAGAAACGAAAGTTCTCTATTTATCTGCCTAAGTAAACACGGCTACCAATTTACATTCCTCTTTATGGTGCTTTTAGACCTGAGTGTCATGAAGATTTTTCACACGACAGTGGAAAACAACGGGAGAAAAGATAGGTGGATTTCTTACGAGGGATACTGCGAAGGAAAACTGGTGAAAAAACATGAGAAAAGATCCCTTCTGCTGTGCAGCGGCAATGGTGTGAATCTTGCTTTGCTTTACTCTTAATAGACCTTAATATGTCATGGCTTTAAATCATTCAAACGCCAATTAGCTAAAATCGACAAATTTAAGATTTTGTAACACCTGAAGCGACAACCTCATAGCTTCGAAGTTTAATGTGATTGAATAGCTTTGCGACGCTTTTCATTATAACGCGGCAAAAAGGTGTTATTGGTCTGCATGTGTGATTGTTTTAATAGGGCCTCCTGATCTCATGTTTGCTAAAATAGTCTCAGAATACGTTCGCTGTGATAAGGTTTACTTAGCTGAGTAAATGCAACTCGCGATCTAGGTAAGTTATCTAATCGTGAAAAAAAAGCACGTAGAAACATTTGTCCCATTCTAATGAGTTAACCTTTAAAAATCAATTTTAAACTTAGTGATTTTGCTTTTATTAATAATGTTCTATAGTTTATTTATCATCAATAGGCGATTTTATGACGGCCCCATTTGACTAAAGCTATCAGAATCCTTTGGTTTTTCTTTTTCTGACTGTGACTTGCGACTGTGGTTTTAAAATGAGACTGGGCGAAATGAGCCCTGGTCGATTGCAGTAAAATGACGACATCGTGCAAGTACGCACCACGCCGTGTGTGTATAAAAGATTCAACTCTTTTTTTTCTCACTGGCATCATTTTTTAATCAAATTGGCTCATTTGCAGATTCGGTTTACTCAACTGAATCAACCGCTTTAACACGACTTGTCAAATTTGGTCTTGATCAATTAATATGTTAGACGAGCTCATTGTCAAATTGGGGCATTTTTCATGCCAAGAAATTTGACAGGCAATGAGATCTTAAGTTGAACAAATCCTGAAAGAAAGGCTGCAATGAACGTTTGCAGTTCTTATTCTCTTCCTATATTTTGACTGCATTTTTAGGGGGCGTAGCTAGGACTGTCCAATGGGGGGTGGGGGGTTGGTCACGCTTTGTCACACCCAGGGTACTTACAAAGTCCTCTGAAGGTGTTCGCTTCTGAAAATGGAGTATGCCACTTCTTAGTACTACCAGGAGGGTAATGTGCTCCTGGTACTACAAAAGGGGTGGGATGGGGGGAGGGGGGGGGGGGTGGGGAGGTCACGGTCACCTCAGTACCCCCTGGCTACGCCCCTGATCTCACATGCATGATTTATTTCTGTCATATAGCAGCAAGTCAAACTCTATTTCACAGCTCGTAATAACTAAATAGGGAAATGTTTTAATCAAAGATTGCACAAGTCATTTTATAACACTATTTGTTACAATAAAGTAATAAATTAACAATCCATTTGTTTAAAACTTACAAAATAAATCCAAAAAGAAATATTCCCACGATAGTGTATTTTCACGTTCTCAAATTTTTCGTTATTGCAATCCTCGATAAATTCAGTCTTAAACTTTTTCTTTAAACATTTCTGTTGCTTTAACTCTCTTTTTTTGAAATATCAGCAATTTTAAGATAACTTTGTTGGAGCCACAACCTTTTTTTTTTTTTTTTTGTATTTTAATTATTTTTATTAGTTTTCAAAAAATACATACAATGTTTAAGTTACAACTCTATTACAAACACTACAAAAAAAATAATAATAACAATAAAATAAAATACAATATTTTAATTACCACACTATAAACTACTTTACTAAACTATAACAGACACTAAAAATACTACAAATTAATCGGTGTTTACACAGAGTCCTCAGTTCATTTATCTGTTTTAAATGTTATTTTATAATGCTATTATTAATTTGCGGCTAACGGTGCAGGATTGCATACTAATTTATTTTTATACTTGCTCCATTTCTTATTGTGAGCTGACAACTTATTGTTTGATTTTGATATCATTGCCTCTATTTGGTAAATCAATGTAATCTTTGAGTTTAATACTTTTATTGAAGGTAAAGATTTACTTTGTCTACAAGAATATAAATATTGTTTGGCGACTAATAAAATGTGGTTAACAAATAACTCATCCTCGCACTTCAGAATGGCAAACATTATATCTTTGTCAGAGAGTTGTTTAATCTTTATGTCAAGATTTTCAAGCCATTTGATGACCTCAGCCCAGAAATTCTTTGAGTAATGGCAAGACACAAAAAAAATGCTCTAGGGACTCGTCGATTTCACCGCAAAGGGAGCAGGCTTGAGATTGTTTGACGTTAATTTTGTATAAAAGGATATTTGTCACAAGACACCTATTAAGTAATTTATACTGAAATTCACGCAGTTTTGTATCCAATGCAACGCGGAAAGGCAAGGCGTAGATTTCTTTCCATTCTAAGACATCATTTATAAATCGCGAATTAAAATTCAGTTGAGCAGTTGGTGGGGTGATGATTCTATCCCGAAGTTCCCTATAGACAGATTTGGAAACCACTGTTTTGATTAAGACGCTTTGTCCGTTTAAAATTACTTTTATCTCATCGTGCATGTAAAAAGGTTCATCACCTTTATATACAAACGTCATTAATAATTCACGCCATTCCACTGGTAGAGCATCTATTAGTGTCACGAGCCTAAAGACATCTAATAGCAAGATATCCAGTTCTCTCAGTTTGCAATGGCTTTTTAAGATAAGCTCATCGTTTTCGGAAATCAAGTCCCTCATTCTAAGAATTCCTTTTTCTGCTAGGGCTTTAAAATACACAGACTTGCCTTCAATACAAATAAATTTATTGTTCCATAAAATGGCTTTTGATAAATCTTTTATTTCCTGCACGCTTTCGTAATTTGTTGCCGAGCATTTGGCAAAACTTTTGAAGCATTCCTCGTAAAACGTTGGCAACTTTATTGGCAATTTTTTCAAATCATAATTAGAGCATAGAACAAATTTGCCTCCTACGGGTCTCAGATAATGCAGGAGAATTGTTTTCCAACTCTGTGGTTGATCACTTGCTAATTTTTTGCAGAAAAGGACTCTTTGCGTTTCAATTATAGAATCCAAATGTGGGGCTTTCAGTCCTCCATCTTCGATCTCACTAATAAGGGCCAGACGCTTGACCTTGTCTCTCCCCTTCCAAATAAAGTCAAAAATGATTTTGTTTATCTCTTTAACAAATTCCTTATCTATTGAGATCAGGCTGGCTCGATATAAAAATATTGGGATGATAAATGTTTTAACAATTTGGATTCTTCCAATGATAGTTAGATCCCTCCACCTCCAGATTCGTAGTTTTTGTTTAACAGAATTCATCAGCTCATCGACATTTAACTTTTGTTTGAGTTGTGAGGCGTAGGAGAAGTGTATTCCTAGGATTTTTGCCGATTTTTAAATTTTTAAATTACCTGGAACGGATTTATCTTCCTGTACAGTGTAGCCATGATTACCTAAAAGTAGTATCTCCAACTTATCATGGTTTATCTTCAGGCCAGAACAATTTCCATATTCGTCTATGAGTTTTAGAAAGCTCTTTACAGAGAGATAGTTTTTCAGGAAAGCAGTCAAATCATCTGCAAAAAGGCTCAATTTGATTTCTTCGTTATCTACTTTAATACCACGGATATCTTTACTGTTACGTATACTAATACATAAGATTTCTAACACAATGATAAACAAGTGAGCTGATAGAGGGTCACCTTGTCTTACTCCTCTTTCAACAGCGAATGATGAAGTAGAAAAGCCGTTATTCAAAACGCAACTTGAGATGTTGTTGTAGAATGTGTTGATCCATCGTGTGAATGATGGTCCAAAGCCAAAAGCGGACAAGGTGCGAAATAAAAAATCCCTGCTTACGGTGTCAAAGGCCTTTTTGAAATCTATACAAATCATTCTCCCTTCAATATTGTATCTCTTGGAGAATTCCATAACATCTTCGATCGTTCTAACCGCATCAGAAATGGTCCTACCCTTGACATATGCGGATTGATTGTAGTGTATAATATTTGGTAACACATTTTCTAACCTCTTGGCAATAGCTTTTGAACCAATTTTTACGTTTACATTGATAAGAGAGATCGGTCTCCAGTTCGCTAGGTCCCGCCTGTCTTTATCTTTTTTCTCAATTAAGGTTATAATGGCTTGCTTCTGAGAGTTTGATAACTCACCATAGTCATACGAATAGTTTAGGCTGTCTACCATCAGATTTCCTAATGTGTGCCAGAAAGCTCTGTAAAATTCGACCGTTAAACCATGATTCCCCACAACCTGCCTGCGTAAACTTATACAACAAATCCTCTTTTTTCAAGTGTGATCACGTAGCTCTAGATTTGGGATAGTGTTTCGTCGCTGTTGATGTTGTTTATCGTTTATGCATATCTTTTTAAAGAGAATTTGCCTTTTGTTCAGGCCCTGAGTAAATGCATGCACTGAAGAGCAACTGCCAAGATAAGCGAGCTCTGTGTAGCGGTCCTTCGTAAAACAACAATTAAAATATGTCTTAGGGCTCTATCGAAAGCTTCTTTAATTAATGGAGTGGGTTTAGGTTGCCTCGTTTGACCCGCCTTAACAAAAAGGATATGTATGCATGTATGCCTATATGTAGCTCAATGATGAAGAATAAGAGTATCGTATAGTAGGAAGCTCGCGGCTATCTTTGGCCGATCCGGTCTGGTTGAAACTCTTGAAAACGTTTTGAGTGTCATCCGATCCTCTTCAAAAGTAGCCTGCCAAGGAGTCTCGGGTAAGATAGCAAGAGAGCGCGAAGAGCGTGAGGACGCTTACATAATACTTCGCGAGCCAACAAGGCTTCGGCGCGAAAAGATTACAATGCTTCACGCGCGCCAAGAAGACCGCCAGTTACACAGGCTACTTCAAAGTACCCGCCGATGTGTGTCTTGCGATATAAACCTCTTGGTTCGGCATTTAAAAAGGTCTAAAAGTCAAGGCACCTCGCTGGATTATTCTTTTTGTTCACTGCTAAGCGAATGATCGCCAATGCAACACAGATGTTAAGAGCAAAATATTGACGCAGGACAGAATCTCGCTTATTTCATTTTATTGGGATTTCTCTAGTTATTTGATGTGTTTTAATTCTACACCCATTGAATTCCACGTTTAAGAAATGAAAGCTTAAGCCTGCATACAACGTTTACTGTGGGGATAAATCTCACTGAAGACCTCTTCAGATGTTATTTTATTTCTATCCTTTCATCTCAGGGCTGCTCCTTCAATTTACAAGTGTAGTCGCAGCCGCCTGCACAGTAGCAAGGCCTACAAACGTGATCTTCAGGACAATGCTCTAGCCCCATTGTGGGATCGCAGGGGTTCCTATAACATTGCAGTGGGTATTTACACTTTGGACAGCCTAAAAAAGTAAAGAAGAGTAATATAAGTATCATCTTGCCAGTTTCCAGATTTTGTGGGTATGTTTTTCTTGACTTGACTTCGTACAATTTCACAACTCTTTTGGAATCTTTAGATCACTTAAACTTCTTATTAACGAAATAAATAGAAATTGGTAGCGCTATGAAGAAATCATCGTGCTAGCAGCAATCTGTTAAAGGCTTAGAGTAATTGTAAATTATCTATCGCCCGTTCATGCATTCATTGTACATAGAAGGTTTTTGTAGAATATTCAAAACCCAACTCATGATGGTGGCCCGAAATGTTCATACAAATGGTGTAGGTGTAACTCGACAGTCATTCAACATTTAAAGGATAGTTTGTGCTTGCTTTGTGAGAATAATTAGGATGATACTCTCCGCACTAATGAAACAACGGAATATTGATATTAAAACTTACTTTCTAAACGTTTTCCCTCAACCTAGGTGTGATAAAAATATAATAACAGTTAAAAACCTGTTGGATTGCTCGATCCACAGCACATGCGGCTTAATCCGTTCTTCTTTGGTTACGGAGTATATGAATTTGAATTTACCTTAAATGCAGCTTTCAAAACTGAAAAATGTGGTGAGAATAAAGGGGGACAGAATCGAAAGCATCCACCCATAAAAGTAAATGATTGCATGAGATGGTAAAGGTATTTTATATTGACCTCAGCGGAGCGAATGTTGCTCGTTTCATTTAAGCCTTTAAAAAGGAGGACTAGAAATTAACTAGCGGGTTTTATGCCGGTGTAAAATATAAAATATTAAACGCACTGTTTCGAGCAAAAAGAGGAATAGCAAATGTCAAATATTTTTTTTATTTCTTCGCTATACTATGACGCCCTATTACCTGTTCAATGTGGAGGCTCAAGATGCACAGAATACCAAGCAAAACCAAGAACTTCATGCTCCTGTTAGCTGTTAAAAAATAGGTAAATTAAAAAAAAGAAACGAAATTAGGGAGTGGCAAACGCATGCTTGAATATATGTCTTGCATGCATGAGAGAATTAAAAAAAAAAAAGAAACAAAAAAACGTGCATAAGTTTCTAATGGGTGTAGGATGTTAACAGTGAATTAACACATATTTGCTACTTATAGGTTACTTTGCGGCTTTCATCAGTTCTCTCTTCCTGCACAGAAAAACAATACAAAAGGATAAAACGATAAAGGCTTGTTGCTCACCAGTTTATAACACTCAAAGTGAATGACTGTGTGGTAGGCTCTTCAGTCAATTCTGATATTTTTCTATTTCTTTTATAGAGCTTGATTTCCTATTCGTGAATAATTAAGTGTGATATAGCATCTAACCTAACCATTGTGAGTGATGTTTGCTTATATTTGCTATGAAAAGCAAATTAGTTGGTCCTTGAACAACAGTGAGGATCGATTTACAGTAGAATTTATTATATCTGATGAAGGGTCAGTATGATTGTGGTTGCTAAGCTTACTAATTTTCCATAATTTTCAAAAGGTAGCTTAACATATGGCCGATGTTTTGTGACAAGAAACGAAAGTGCTTATTTAGATATTTACCAACCTCAGTAAACACGGCTACCAATTTGCATTCCTCTTTATGGTGCTTTTAGACAATGTCAACAGTGTCATATAGATTGTCCAAACGACAGTGAAAAACAGCGGAAGAAAAGATAGGTGGGTTTTTAGGAGGACTACTGCGAAGGAAAAATGGTGTAAACTTTAGAAAGATTTCTTTGGACGTCTGCTTTGCTGGGGCAATGGTGTGAATCTTGCTATGCTTTACTCTTAATATGATATGGCTTTAAACTCTTCAAAAGCTAATTAGCTAAAACCAACAAATTTAAGATTCTGCAAGACCTGAAGCGACAACCTTATAGCTTCGAAGTTTAATGTGATTGAAAAGGTTTACGACGCTTTTCATTATTAAAACACGGCAAAAAGGTGTTTCAGTAGGCTCTCATCATCTCATGTTTGCTAAGATAGTCTCAGAAGACGTTCGCTCTGATAGTGTTTACTGAGCTGTGTACACGCAACAAGTTTACTTTTTGATCTCGGTAACTTATCTAATCGTGAAAAAAATTCACGTAGAAACATTTGTCCAATTCTAATCAGTTAACCTTTAAAAAATCAATTTTATTATAGTCAGTGATTTTGCTTTCAGAAATAATGTTCCATGATTTATTTATCATCAATAGAGGATTTGCATGACGGCCCTATTCAACCATACAGCTACCAGAATCCGTCACTTTTCTTTTTCTTACTGTGACTTGCGACTGTGGCTTTAAAAATGAGAAAGGACAAAATGAACTCTAGCAGTTGAAGTCAAATGACGACATCGCGCAAGATAAACTATACGCCGTGTGCATGTTTAGAAGACTTCTATTCAACTTTGTTTATCGCACATTTTACAATAGTCTTTATTATAATAGTGGGAGGCGCGGTGTTCTAATGGTTAGTGCGCTGTACTCCGGATCGGGCGGTCCGGGTTCGAGCCCTGGCCGCGGCACTGCGTTGTGTTCTTGGGCAAGATACTTTACTCTCATAGTGGCTCTCTCCACCCAGGTGTATAAATGGGTACCGGCGAATTTACTGCTGGGGGTAACCCTGCGATGGACCAGCATCCCATCCAGGAGGGAGTAGCAATTCTCCTAGTCGCTTCATGCTACGCAAACCGGGATAAGCTCCGGCCTGATGGGCCACTAGGCTCGTATGCCGACTATTTATTGTAATAAGACAATACAATAATAATCTAACAATCCATTTGCTTAAAAGTTACAAAAAGAATCCAAAAATAAAGACACGATAACGTATTTTCAAGCAAGTTCGATAGCGTATTTTCGTCACGTCTTTGAGCGTGATGCTCAACGAGTTTGCTAGTAAAAGAGCAGCCTCGTCCCCAGGCCAACCCGCGCTGTGCGAGTGAGCGGAGGAGGCCTGGAACCGAACGCAACAGCGCGAGGGCGTCCCAGGCGATTTCTCCCGGCAAGCTTTACGGGTGACGTGACATCCTGACTCGCTGGGGACGACTGGGGACGACTGGGGACGAGGCTAGTAAAAGAGGTGTCTGAAGAGTCCCTTGGCCCGGGACGAAACTCTGCGTCAGACTAGCCACGAAATATTTATTCACAAGTAACTGTCAACTTTCATTGTCTAGTCTGTTTTTGCAATCCTTAATAAATTCAGTCTTAAACTTGTTTAAACACTGATTTCTTTTATCTGCTGTTTTAATTACCAATTCTTGGGAAAATAACTTTGTTAGTGTCACAACTTGCCGGCCAAGCCTTACAACAAAACCCCTTTTTAAAGTATGATCACATTAAGATTTGGGATGCTGTTTCGTCGCTGTTGATGTTGTGTATTTGAAAACTTTTTTTACTTATTTTTTTATTGAAAACTTTTTTATGGAGTAGCTCAATGATGAAGAATTAAATTGTGGCAAAGTAGGAAGCCCGCGAATTATCTTTGGCCGAGCCGATCTGTGCTGAATCAAACGTTTTGAAGTTGAGTATGGTCCGATCCCCTTCAAAGGCAGCCTGCCTAGTAGGAGGCTCCGGTAAGATAGCGAGAGAGCTTGAAGCGCTAAAGGACGCTTAAAGGTTACGCCCCGTAACAACTATGCTTCGCCGCCAGTACTTTAAGCGCGCCAGCAAGACCGCCAACTACGCAAGCTTCTTCAAAGTTCCTGCTGATGTGTTTCTTGTCATATATACTTCCTCTGTTCGGCATCTGAAAAGGTCAAGACACCTGGCTGGATTATTATTTTGTTCACTGCTTACCTTCTAAGCAAATGATCGTCATGCAACACAGAATCTCGCTTATTTCATTTTATTGGGATTTTTCCAATTATTTGATGTGTTTTAATTCTACTACACCCATTGAATTGCACGTTTAAGAAATTAAAGCTCAAGCCTGTATACAAGTTTACTGTAAGGATAAATCCCACTGAAGACTCTCTTCAGATGTTTTTTTCTTCACTTCTATCCGTCATATTATCGCGGGTTCACAAGTGTAGTCGCAGCCTCTACAGTAGCAAGGCATACAAGCGAGACCATTAGGACAAGGCTCTTCCAATATTTTGGGATCGCAGGGCTCCACAAAACATTGCACTGGATCTCGACAATTCTTTGGACAGTCTAAACGATACAGGAAAAAAGAATGATATTAGTATCAACTTGCCAGGTTAGAGGGTTGAGGCTTGGGATTTTTCTTGATTTTACTTCGACTTGAGAGCACTCGACCTCCTCATTAACGACATAATAGAAGTCGAAAGGGCTATGAAGAAATCGTTGTGCTAGCAGCAATCTGTTGAAGACTGAGAGTAATTGTAAATTATCTATCGCCTGTTCATGCATTCATGATGTATATAGGAGGGTCTAGTAGAACATTCATAATACCCAACTCATCCTGGTGGCCCGAAATGTTTATACAAAAGGTGAAGGTGTAACTCGACAGTCATTCACCATTTAAAGGATAGATTGTGCTTGCTTTGTGAGAATATTTAGGATGATACTCTCCGCACTAATGAAACAACGGAAAATTGATATTAAAACTTACTTTTTAAACGTTTCCCCTCAACCTAGGTGAGATAAAAATATAATAACAAATAACAACCTGTTAGATAACTCTGGAAAATGTGATACGACTAAAGGGGAAATAGAATCGAAAACAAAATTGATGCATCCACCCCAAGATGGTCAAGTTACTTTATTTGAATCTCAGCAGAGCGAATGTAACTCATTTCATTTTAGCCTTGAAAAAGGGGGATTTGAAATTAACTAACGAGTGTTAGATATTTAACTGATAGCAAGTTTTATGCCAGTGTAAAATAGAAAATATTAGACGCACTGTTTCTAGCACAAAGGGGAATAGCAAATGTATCATATTGATATTGCATGTCTTCATTGTACTAGTACTCCTTGTTACCTGCCCAATGTCGAGGCGCTCAGAATACCAAGAAAAACCAAGAACTTCATGCTGCTAGCTGTAAAATATAGATAAACAAAACGACGAAATTAGAGAGTGGCAACTTTATGCTAAAATATGTGTCTTGCATGAAAGAATTTTAGTTAGAAAAGGGAAAGAAAGTCGTATATTAGTTTTTTATGGGTTTTTGACGTTCACAGTGAATTTACACACTTTTAATATTTTTACTACTTGAAAGCTATTTTGCGGCTTTCATCAGTTCTTCCTTCGCAAAAACAACAATAAAAAGGTAAAAAAAAAGATAAAGACTTGTTGCTCACCAGTCTATGACGCTCAAAGTGAATGACTGTGCGGTAGGCTCTTCAGGCAATGCTGATAGCTGAGAAAGTGAATAACGAGATTTGTTTAACAGAGCCTGATTTCGTGTTCGTGAATAATTAACTTGATATAATATCTTAGTTAAACATCGTGAGTAAAGTTTGGTTATATTTGCTATTAAAGGGAAATTAGATAGGTCTGAACAATGGGGAGGATCGATTTACGGCACAATTCAGGAAATCAAAGTCAGTTTCAGTATGATTGTGATAGCCAAGTTAAACAATTCTTCATAATTTTCAAAAGGTAGCCTCATATATGGCTGATGTTTTGCAAGATTAGATATTTGCCCACTTCAGTAAACACGTATACCAAATTTTTATTCCCCTTTAGCTTAATGGTTGCTTTTAAAGAGTGGCAACATGTCATATAGTGTGTCCACACGACAGGAGAAAGTAACCTACGAGAGATAGACGCGAAGAGAAACTTGATGATACGTTAGAAAAGGTTTCACCATGGCAAGGGAGTAAATCTTGCTATGCGTTTCACTTACAATGCCGTTGGCTTAAAACCCTTCAAAAGCCAACAAGCCAAAATTCTTTTGCAGTGATAAAGATTACTCAGCTGGGTAAATTCAACTCGCTTACCGTTTGCTCTCCGTAAATTATCTCATCGTGACAAAAGTCACGAACAAATGCTGGTAAGATGACGTTAAAAATTTAAGTTCGTTCTCTCCAAGCATTATATTTAAAAAAACCCTTAAGTCTGTGATTTTTGGAAATAATGTTTTATGGTTTGTTTAACATACAGTATTTAGGTAGGTAGCCTTGGGTAAAGACTTTTCTTCATACTGTTTTTTCCCTGGCGCTTTGTTTTTTTCCTATATTGTCTCATCAGTTTATAGATCTGGTTTACTCAACTGAATCAACCGCGTCAACACAACTTGTCGGTTTTGGCGTTTACCAGTTATGTTAGACGAACTAATTTGGAATTGAAATCTTTCACGCTAAAAAAAGTAAGCAACGCCTCGTATTCGACGACGTAATGGAAAGCGATGAGATTTTTACTAACAGTCATATGTCAACTTAAAGTTTTCAACTTAAAGTCATGTGTCAACTTTAAGTTGAATGTCAACTTATAGTCTGCCCGTCTGCTGCAAACGCTCTACCACAGAGCTGTGAGGTCTCTTGCACCTATAGCTAGACATCTTTTGATGGGTCATTGGTAAACATATAGCCCATTAAAGCGCGTCCTGAATGTTCATGATCTCGAATTCAGTTGGAACCTGAATTTTTCAGCTTTTTCATATGCTGAAGTTATTTACATTTGAAGGTCTTATTTTTTTCTGTTCTTTTAAGAGCAGTTAGCAAATATGATTTATTCCATGTATTCATCGTTTCTTAAACAAAACAAGCAACAGCTTAAACTCTTACTATTTTAAAGTCACGAACTGACACCCCCACCGGCTTCTTTTATAAAAGGATAAAATACAATAACGATACAGAGAAAATACTTTGATAAAAGTTCGTATCGATTTCACAAGACGGTTCTGATTCTAAACACGATCTTAAATTGTGCTTTATTGCAATTTGAGAAAATTCAATATTCGATTGTTAGAAAAGCTTGTCAGAGTCAGAACTACCCATGCCATGTATAAAATAACGTGCGGTCATGTCACTGTGGATGTAGTGTGGGATGTTATTTAGATAATTGAACTCTCAAATAACCAATAGCAAACTGAATAAAACTCCATATATACTAAAATTTAGCAAATTGCAATTGATAATTATTTTTGGAGAATCAGGCAATACCGATACCGAACGACGAATCCCGAACGTCGCATTAGCATGTTTCGGTCTGTGTTACGCCTTACGAGAATGTTTTCATACTTCAAGTTTCTGCTGTTGTGCTCCTGACCAAATGGTTCTTGATTCTCACGTCTAAGGTCGAGGTGCTTAGCTCACATACTTCACTTCTTTATTCGACAATGCATTACAGGGAAAGGCGAATAAAAGATTGCCTTCGACCAAAAGTTCGTATCTAGAAGTCTGCATGTCCGTTAACTGACGGGGCTTGAGATATGTCTTTCGCGAGTAGGCTATTTTTAGCCTAAATTCATTAAGCAAAATTTTGCTTGTCCTACATCTTTTTAAACGCTTATATCTCGGCTGTTTTGAGTACGATTGAGCTGAAATTTTCCAGAGACATAACAGAATGATGGAAGTTTACGAATGTCGTTTTTGATTTGCCATATTCGCGCTTTACGTCGACGCTAGAGCGCAATTAGCACGAAAATGCGAAATTCATGATTTTGTGTCCAATTTTGCGGATCGATTAAAAGACAGCACTCTGTGATTTTACCAAAAACAGATGAGTCAAGCCTCTAGTGTGTCATGACAGTGGCGGATTTTTTTAATTTAAACTTTGCCAGCGAGTAAACGTCATTTAAATGTGCAAATTTGAATTTAACGCCTTCTATCTTTTTCTAAAACTGAGCGCTATTTTAGAATTCCGCTTTTGTCATGACACACTACAGTATCCCTGGTATACCTCTCTGCAATGTTAGCTCATAAAGTTCTAAATCCGCGATGAATTCTTGGACACAGAATTGTCGGAAAAGTCCAAACTTTGAGATTTCTGAAGGTGTTCCGATTAAAACACGAGTGCCAAGGGAGGTAATTATGGTAATTATGGTAATTGCATTCCACGCTTTATGTCAGAAAAGAACAATGCGTTTTCAAAAAGAACACGTTTACTTTTGAATTTTAATGCATTTACTCGTTTTTCTTTGATATATAAATCAATGAAACAAGGATATCTATTTTCAGAGCCGATTTATTACATGTTAAACGTAAACGTTTGAGTAAACATTTTGCTCACAGGATCCGTGCTACACGCGAACACAGGACGAAATCACGCGCCATATTTTAGCATAATTATTTTATGCAGTCATGAATGTTTCGTACACTTGTCGATGTCAGTCGTTGCATTTCGTGCATGCGCTTTAAATAAATGCATAATGATGAACCTAATGTGTCCCCCACGACCTTAAGACATATAATAAGCGGCGAATTTTAAAATCAGGCTAAACTTTTTAAGGCATATATGCTATCCATAGCACATCCAGCTTCAGGTAACTGCAAAATTTAGTTTTAACCAGACGATCCATAATTTTAGCACCATGTCGCGGCAAATTGCTTATATGGATGCTTTGTGGGTGTTGAAGGTTGTTTTCCTTGCCGCACGGAGTAACGGAAATTTTTTGGTAAAAGCCCTTTTATCATATTTGATGTAAAAACAAATTTTGTATCAATACACTTTCAAGGTTACAATGCTCGAGAAGGCAATGTAATTCTATATATCTCTAACAAAAAGCCAATGAGCGCTTTTGCAGATTGTGTTTAGTTGTTATAAAATATCGCATAGTTAATCGTATTAAACAAACCGAAGAAACCATTCTTAAACACAGAGTCTTCTCACATTACACATTTTAATAAGTCTACGCTGACATTAAGAATATATTGTAAGAATATTCTTGCCTTTATTCTTATCTTCACACTTATTCCTTAGACTACTATGGTTCTTATTTCAGATGAAACTTTTCCTTCTGTCTTCATAGCATGCTTTCCGGGCATCAACCTCTTCGAGGCGGTTCACAGATGAAACGGCACTCTCCGTCGCAGTAGCAGGGCCGACACACCTCATATTTAGGACAAATTGCGTACCCACAAGGGTCTTCATCTCCCTTACATCCTAATTCGGGACCTTTACATTCGTCTTTACAAGCTGTATGCAAAAAAAGAAATTAAAGATTAGGTTCCCCGTTGCCAAAACGAAGTTTAAAGACAGGAAGAAGGGAAGAAGCTAAGGACGGGGGCTCATCTATCGTTAACTGATTGTGACTATCCATGCATTCTGGCCGCAATTCCTGATTTATTATACCTTAAAATAATATGTATACTAAGCATTACATGAACGAAAATTAAAAGTATAAATCAAAGACTTACGTCTCAAATGATCGCCTTTAACCTAAATACGCAGGATAAAAAGGTAAAGTTAAAACACTCAACAAACCATTACATTCTCCTCTGCTTTGCATAAAATAGATAACCCAAAATAACAATAATACTAATAAAAATAAAACCTAAGTAGGTTCAATGACTGGACACAAGGCAAAATTGAGTTGCAGTAATCAACAGCTTTTGATGCATTTGTGCTAGATTAGGTTTCTCGATATTCTGTAACGCGAATGAAAAAGAAAAACTGGATTTGGTCGGGTCTGAGACATGCGATTCACCGAGATTCATTACCTGTACAATGTCGAGACACAAAACGCAGAGAATACCAAGCAAAACCAAAAACTTCATGATTTCACCTGCAAAAGGAAGTTAAAAATTTCAATCAAATTTCAGCACCGGTTTCCTATTTGGTCTTGAATTTACGACTTTATCTTATATTCTTTTAAAACAATTCAGCACGTTTGAAAATATTATCTTAAGGGCGAATTACACGGTATGACTAAATTTTTTCTCGCATGCGACAAGCTTACGATAGGCCCACGAAATGACTTTAGAACCATTCACAAGCGCGCGCGTCTGTCGTAAGGATGCGGTAGGTTTCAATTCGACGCGACTCGTGCTGTAGTTATGGCGTAAGCTTGTTGGAAACGATAATCGTAATAATTCGACCCTTATACATCTATATTTCTCCTCCTAAATAAAAATAATAAAGACAATGCTGATAGGCGTTTTATATACTTAAGGTTATTGTTTCCGCTTACCAGCTAGTTATGTTATGCTCCAAATGTATGACGTTCTCCAAAGACTTTGCTGATGTCGGAAATTAAAAAACTTAGGGTTTTGTTATTAGTTATTCCTACATAATTAGGTTTGGTAAGTTCAGACAGCTGAATACATTGTTAAATATTCCAAGTCTTCAGCTGTATTGGTCTTGCGTACGCTGGGACTAATTTTGCGGTTGAAATAATGGAACTAAGAACTAGATTTGTCCCTAGCAAGACCCGTCGAGCTTGAAATGTCTCCCTAGTCAGAAGTAACTCTACAATTTTTGACCGTTTCATTCAGGTGTTGATATTATGATAAGAAGCAGAACGCATATTTGCCCAAAAATAGGATAGGAAATGTTATTATTGTTGTAAAATTGAATATTCAAAAAGTGTCGACAGTGAAAATTAACTAAGTAATTTCATGATCACGGACGCGAGCTAACATGTGTACAAGGATAGTTTCTTTTCGCTTCGTATGTTCTATTCAGGAGAAAATTGGTGAAAAATTGTTATTAAGGATTGCTAGTTAAAGTCGTTGAATTTTCCCAGGAATATTTTTCTAGAGGAACGACGCACCTGTTGTTTTCAAAAGTTGTCATTCGCATCGCTTTAATTTTATATTTAAGATATACTTTTAAAGCAAATTAACTAAAACAGGGGCGCCAACGGAGACCAATGTAAAGGGAATGACTATCCAAATGATTTACGTATACTAACCCTCTCAAGAAACAAGGAAAAAAGGAAGATATAAATCATGAATGTGCGGAGCAGGAATTTATGAGAATTAATATCTAAAATAAATATCTGACAATGGGTTTGGATAGCTGTTATTTATAACTTAAATGGTGCATAATAATGCAAAAATTAACAAAATTAATTACAGTCTGTTTTGATTACTTGTATGAAGTTAACGGATAAGTTAAAACATTAAGCATTATTCTGTTTTGCTTTAGAAGTAAGCGAGAATGAACATTCACATTATCCATTCCGTTAAGTGATTAAATAATAAACGTGCCATAATTTCCGATTATTTTGCTTAGGTGATAACAGGTCTTTTTATCTTATAATCTGCAGAAAAATGCACTTAAGATTGAAAAGTGCTCGGTCACATTGGCCATAAAAAGTCCACTTAGGGAAGAGTCATTTAAACATATCATTATCATTATTTAAAGGTATATTAAAACGTGAAGTGAAGATCATAGAAATTGAGAATAAAGATTTAATTTCGAACTGTACCACACGTAACTGACGGCCATTGTTTATCTTTAGCCGAAGGATTCTAAACATTGGAGAGAAGATTTTTCGAAAGTTCTTGAAAAAATCGTAAAATCAACGAAAGCTAATTCTATCGAACTAATAAAATGAATAGACTATACTCTTTGCCTTTTTTATTCTACACTATTTGAATACAAAGACTACCAACGGTCAACGTAACGGCGGACTACTTCATCTGTGCATCAGCTTTTTAGAGAGATTTCGTGACGATTGGTTTTGTTCAAAGGTTTGAGGATCATCAAGTCAATCATGAAATTAAACCCTTAAACCCTGTTTTCTTGTTTGCATTGTTTCGAACCGTTGATTTAAAGTAGACATCATGATACCCTTATAAAGGAAGGGATGTTTTTTCTTTGGCGGAGGGGGGGTGGGGGGGGGGGGGGGAGGGTGCGGCAACGCTGGGGATTGTGATATTTTTTTTCGAAAACATGTTGCCCCCCTCCCTAATGTTTTCTCAAAACACTCCTGGCTCCCCACCAGGAGACCCTCCCCTCACTAATACATGGTGGTATGTTCCATGCCATAGACTCTTCAGAACATTTCGGTTGCTTGTGTGAACGCAAAATGTTTGAATATGAATATATCTCGATAATGAATGTGTGCGCGCTGAAACAAGAAAATGCGAACAATCAGTGTGGGATATTTTCGTTTTATCGCTGAAAAAGTCCTTCTTCGTGTTGACGATGCTCCGTCGCCAGGGGGCTACATGTCAGCAGTGGTGGTAAATTAAAGTAAGAGGATATAATTTTCTATAACCGCGATTTCATAAAGCAGTATCACGATGCTCCGGACAATAAGAAAAACACTGTTCAGGTCATGGCTATGTTGGTAAACTAGTAGCGTCCTTCGAACAGGAGCACGTCTTGCCAAGAGAAAAACGGTGAGCTATGCGAATACTGTCGAACAACTGACTTTGTAAGTCCTTCTCCACAGCAAACTTCCCGACTTTCATTACCTATCAAGTACGAAAACAGCTATGAGTGGCCACAAAACTTGATGATTATTAGCCTTGAGCTCAAATAAAACAGACGTTTCACGAAGATAAGCTCAAAGCACGGGATAAAAAGGCAAGCAAAAATTCAAAACAATATTCAGCCAGCCTCTGACTCAAATATAGAGTCTGACCAGACAGTGACAGGGTAGAACGCAGTTTTGGATCTGCTAGAAACTCTTCAGAACTAAACGACTTAGAAGATCAGGAAGAAGCGATACCTGAGTCTAGTATGTCTCGATATGGACGGAAAAAGGGCACGAGTCTTCTGAAAAATGTAGTATCTATAATAAAACACCAAATCAAGTCAAAATAGGTGAAAATAAAAACTTAATATGTGAGAAAAATTTGGAAAGCAGTATCACAAAAACTATCATTAAAAATCTGGAAAAGATGTATGATCGTCCCCTTGAATTGATCACAAAGAGGTATAGCCCTCCCCTTTAATTTTGGTGCTCACTTTCTCTGATGACACCCTTCTCTGGGCCCCTCCCCTCCCCTCCCCCACCACCAACAGGAAAAAGTATACCTTCGCTAATGCATGACTGAGGAAACAAATAGGCCTTATGCATGACGACGCCTTATGCTTAAAATTCACCACCAAGCCTCGTTTACGCAATGATTCTTAACCCGCTGTCACCTTCTTGCAGTTTTTACATGGAAGTTTGTGGTTTGAAAGCGAAGCTTGGAGGTGAAACTATCTAGTCTGACGTAAACATGCATAAGAACTATTCCTCAAGCCCTAAAAAACTTGAATACAGCTACGCACACGTGTGGCAGGCGCGGTGGTCTAATGGCTAGTGCGCTGGACTCCGGATCGGGCGGTCCGGGCTCAAGCCCTCGCTGGGCCACTGCGTTGTGTTCTTGGGCAAGTCACTTTACTCTAATAGTGCCTCTTTCCACCCAGATGTATAAATGGGTACCGTGACCGGCGAATTTACTGCTGGGGGTGACCCTGCGATGGACTAGCACCCCATCCAAGGGGGAGTAGAAATACTCCTAGTCGCTTCATGCTACGGAAACCGGGATAAGCTCCGCCCTGATAGGCCACTAGGCTCGTATACAGACTTTACGCACACGTACTCTTGTCATAATATTTTCCTTTATTTCATTCCATTTACATTGTTCTAATCATTCTAATTATTTGCCTGCATTAGTTATTTAGGCTAAACTGAGATTCCATTTTCTCCATTTCTTTTCTACTTCAATTCACACGCATCCATCAGCCGATAAGTATCGTTCCACTAGCCCGCGAGAATATCTTGTTGTTTTGGCTTTTTTATCGGTTCACATGTGTAGTGACAGCCTTCACAGAAGCATGCTTTGCATGCAGTATTAATAGGACAAGTAACGGTTGGGTCGTCGCAAGGATTTACGACACACTGCACTTCATTACACTTTGGAGCGCGACAATCTGTATGCAAGTAAGAGAAAAGATCAAATGATCACGAAAGTTAGTCAAGCTAGCATTGCCGCTTTTGTGACGAAATAATATTATTTCCCTGCTGATAAAAATGAAAAGTAAAAAGAATTATGATACTTACGTTTCAAACGGTCGCCTTCAACCTGCGTTCAACCAACATATAAATAAACGATCAGTTGTAATTAACGTCCATTTAGATATTTTGGATAACCTAACTTCTTAATATATTAAGCCATGAACCGTTAAAATGGCTGCTGACTGATGCGATAAAGCTACTTAATATTAATTCATTTTCCTTCGTCGATAACCTGATGTAGTTTACTTCATTTTATCAATTTGATATTCGGTTGAAAATATAAAATATTTGCCTGTAAATATAATTTTTATGTCTTCTTTCCCTACCATTGTTTACTGTAATTGAACTATATCGATTCTTGGGGAGAAGCCAGTATTAGCTGTGTGAACTTCCCTCTGGGAATGTGTGTAGGCCACGTGGTCTAGCAAGCCATGCGCTGGCCATTCTCCTCGATCTATCTCTGGTCGATGGATTTGATTTGAACTCCCTCGTCCTCCCCAATGTTCTGTCTTCTTGTTATCAAATTATTAGCTATTTTTTTTCATACGTTTTCTTGGCCCGCATCTTTACTGGGCAAACTTACGTATCAAGAAGTGATCATAAATTTTAATGGTGTGAATTAGAATAAAAGCGGCTATGCACCTTTGTCCATAGCCATATTTATCCAATTTGTTGTGTTTTATTGTTGCCCAGTAAACAGAGCTCAGGCAAAGCAGCAGTGTGTGGGGTGCTATTCTTGCGGCAGGCAAGGAGGGCACAAACAAACATTATACCTGTCCGATGTCGAGACACAAAGCGCACAAAATTGCAAGCACAATCGAGAACTTCATGTTGTTACCTGCAAAAAAAGCGTCAGTTAGGGCGTATCCTCTGCAGAAAACAAAGAAGATGGTTAGCAGAAAATATCTTACTTTTCCACTATCCAATATTTGATCGTTTCCATTCAAGTCTATCGCAAATTGAAGGCTGTCGCTGTTAGCTTTACGATTTTTTTTCATGGATCCTCATTTCTTATTGGCTGAAACCATTGTGGACTTGGCATATTAGTTAAGAGTGGTTTTTATATTACGTGGTATTCACGAAGTGTTTATTCTTTGACTAAGTGATATGCTTTTGTGTATTCTATAAGAACCGGTGTATATGTTTCCGATCAAGCCATAAACTGCGATTGACAAATTTTTCTCACAATATTTAAGCCAAAAAAAAAAACAACAACAACAACAACAGAGTTTGTGTTCTTGCTGGACGTTTGAAATGGAGAAATATTACTGTTAGAGAATCTGCTTCATTACGGAAGTACTCAGAAGAACTTCACATTATGGCAGTTAAAATGCCCGACTCATATTTAATTGGAGGCAGTACACATTATCTTAAAGGTTCTTCAAAATATATTTCAAATCTGGGAGCGTTCCCTTTTCAACCTTATATAAAATAATAGACCATCGAACCAGCACAGCAAAAAGCAATTGGGGAAAATGGCTGTGAAATAAAGGGAGTGAGCAACCATTTTCGTTTTCCTTTATAGCTTATATTTAGTGCTTTAATGCTCTTCAAGGGTATTCGGGGATTTAAAGATTAGCAGCATTAACGTGAATTCTGGAAAATGGTCTTGAAAACGACTTGAAGACAAAGTGGAGATTCTTAAAATTTAAAATTGCTGTCTCCGTGTCGACAACAAGGGCTAATTTTGGTCATCACGCAGAAGATGTCATAAACAGATGTCTCATTCAAATTGGCTTTAAAGTGAAATGTCAAATGCTAAAAAAGAAAAAAAATGACAATTTCATCACAGCAGGTGTAAAGTTTCTCAAACTTTAACCTTTTTCATAATGGTGTCGATACTAAAAACGCTTTTCTATTTTCTCGGAAAGAATCTCGCTGGAGGAGACGAACAGACGTACAAAGCAAATTAAACCCTTAACCATTTTCACGACTTCTGAACAATATCTAATAAATAAATAAAAAAAAACAATTGTTATAATGTAATCTTTGCGCTCTTGCAAATGTGTTTGAAAATTTTCTATGCGCTTGAAACCTTGCTTAGTTAACTAAATTAAAGTAGACCCCCTTTATCTCAAGCTTTAATTTTATTCTACACTCTTTACATTCCAAGAACACAAATGTCTGGCAAGTCGTATTCCCAACCATTTAAATTAAAAACACAGCCAAAACAATGGTATGACCTACACGCAGAACGCAGGGTCTACGTGAAACTGTGCTTGCATTCCCGGGGACAATCTAATAAAGAAAGGAGGCAAATGTTTGCTTGGAAATTAAGATGGAGAATCTTGTATTGACGTTTGATGACAATAAAGAAGCAACAAATTAAAATTGGTCACGAGCACTTCTGGGAACAACAACAACAAAAGAAGAATTAGACAATGATCTTAAAACGTACGCCTTTGACCTGAGTTTGACAAATATAAAAAAATACAGAAACAAATTTACTTACCCAGTAAAAGTCGTATTTTACGCTAAGGCTTTGCTTAATCAAGCAGCCGATAACAAAAGTTAAAACTGCCATTAAAAGTGCCTTACAAATGAGAGGTGACGCATATAAAGAGAATCTTACTATATGAGGGTTGTCCAATACTGTCGACTAGATTCCATCCGAAACAGAGATAGTACGAATAGTTCGATTCGTCAAATGGATAATCTCATCCACTATCAGACAAGGGGAGTTGTCGATTGGAGAATTGCATCTGATTAGCGGGAATAAGAATTTTTCAAGATATTCTTGTGGTAGAGCCTTTATGAAAGTTTGTCGATGCCATCGAATCGTTCGTTTCGTCAAATAACAATAATAAATCAAAGGTCTCCTTGAGACTTCGACTATTTTCCATCAGGTGAATTAAATGGTCATAAATAATATTTAAAATATGGTTCATGCACAGAATTTGGAGTATGAACTGCATTATTTGTTGTTTCGTCTTGCGTATAAGTAGAAATGATGAAAAATTTGGACCAAAATGTGTGGCAATTGAAACGAACATGTTCGTGATACGCCACTTCCAGCCAAAAACTATAAAAGCAACGAAAGAAGTCTGTAGGGTCGATATTCGTTATAAGTTAAAAAACAACAACAAACACAACCAATTATAGATTGAAAAAATATATGGGTTATTTGTGGACTTTTTGATTGGATCAAGTGTTAGAAATTGTGCCTTGTTTAGCAAATCTGCTCCAAAAACTACCAACTATGAGGATACAAATACTTTGAATAAATTAAAATGATTTTGGAGTTTGTCAGACTATCTCAATAGCTCTTGGCACCCGATGCCACAGCACCGTTAATTTGTTCAGGTCTGGCTAAGTGGCTTTGAAAGCATACTTAAATCATCACGAGAAAGATATCACATAAACAATCATAGCTTTTAACTAAACAGGTGCATCGCTTCCGTAAACTTCCATTGGGAACTTAGTGGTTGCGCATGATAAAATGCTGTCTTTGATATGTCTTTTATCATGTGGACACCTTGTTTACCTAGTGAGCACTTTACAGCTAAGTTTGAGATTATTTACATTGTGTACGTCCTTCCACGAAGGCAAAGTATTTACTCATTCGGCAAAATCAATTTGTCATTTTCTTACAAAAATCATCAGCTCTAGATTGATTAAAGTGAGGCCAAATGGTTTTGATTCATGATCAGTCAGACAACATGTTGACGTTTGCTGGAAGTTTTGTTTGTTGTTTCCAAGTGACTTTCACGACAAACGTAAAATAATATCACAAGAAAGGTATCAAATAAACAGACAAAGCTGTTAGCTAAACAGGTGCATCGTTGTCATAAATACAAGCAAAAAGCTCAGTGCAACGTGAACATAATATACTTTTTCCTTTTCCACTCTGAAGAAAATACGACGGTTCCTGGCCGTGAAATGCTGCGTTATGATGGACACCAAGTTTACCTTTTAACAACAGTAAAGATTAGTGAATCTCAAATTTTTCAAGTAGCTTTAAAAGCATACTGACATGAATTATCACAAAAAAGGTATCACATAAACAATCATAACTTTTAACTAAACAGGTGCATCGCGTCCATAAACTTTCAGCGAAAGCTTAGTGGCTATGCATGATAAAAGGCTGTCTTTGATGTCTTTTATCATGCGGACACCTTGTTTACCTAGTGAGAACTTAAAAGCTAAAGTTTAAGATTATTTTAACAAATATACATTATCTCGAAGGCAAAGTATTTACCCATTCGGCAAAATCCATTCGTTATTCGTTTACAAAAAATAGCAAGCTTTAGATTGATTAAAGTGAGGCGAAATGGTTTGGATTATGTCAGATTATATGTTGACGTTTGCTAGTTTTCATAAAAGTTTTGTTTGTTGTTACTAATTGGCCTTCACGACAATAACGTAAATATCATGAGAAAGGTATCAAATGAACAGACAGAGCTTTCAGCTAAACAGGTGCATCCTTATCATAAATACTAGCTGAAAACGCAGTGCTACGTGAACATAGTATGCTTCTTTCTTTTCCACTCTGAAGCAAAACATCGATTGCTGTGTGTGAAATGGTGTGTTATGATGTAGACACCAACTTTACCTCAGTTTTAATGACAGTAAAGCTCAGTAAATCTAACACTTTCAAGTAGTTTTGAAAGCATACGTGATTATCACGTAAACGGTATCATATAAACAATCATAGCTTTTAACTAAACAGGTGCATCGCGTCCATAAACTTTCAGCGAAAACTTAGAGGCTATGCATGATAAAAGGTTGTCTTTGATGGCTTTTATCATGCGGACACCTTGTTTACCTAGTGAGCACTTAAAAGCTAAAGTTTAAGATTATTTAACAAATATACATTATCTCGAAGGCAAAGTATTTACCCATTCGGCAAAATCCATTCGTTATTCGTTTACAAAAAATAGCAAGCTTTAGATTGATTAAAGTGAGGCGAAATGGTTTGGATTATGTCAGATTATATGTTGACGTTCGCTAGTTTTCATAAAGGTTTTGTTTGTTGTTACTAATTGGCCTTCACGACAATAACGTAAATATCATGAGAAAGGTATCAAATGAACAGACAGAGCTTTCAGCTAAACAGGTGGATCCTTATCATAAATACTAGCTGAAAACGCAGTGCTACGTGAACATAGTATGCTTCTTTCTTTTCCACTCTGAAGCAAAACATCGATTGCTGTGTGTGAAATGGTGTGTTATGATGTAGACACCAACTTTACCTCAGTTTTAATGACAGTAAAGCTCAGTAAATCTAACACTTTCAAGTAGTTTTGAAAGCATACGTGATTATCACGTAAACGGTATCATATAAACAATCAAAGCTTTTAACTAAATAGGTTCATCGCTTCCATAAACTTTCACTGGGAACTTAGTGACTGTGCATGGTGAAATGCTGTCTTTGAAATGTCTTTTATCATGTAGACAGCTTGTTTACGTAGTGAGCACTTTATAGCTTAAGTTCAAGATTATTAAACAAATATACACTCTTTGGCAAAATCAATGCAAAATAATAGCAATAATAATAGCTTAAAAGTATGAATTTAGTGCAATGCTTCGGTTTCCTATCAACCAGGAAATAAAACGCTTAGGAGAGACAAAGTAAGTCTGGAAAAGCGGAGCGTTTGGTTGTGTAACTTTCACATCATAACTCACCTAGACTAGCTAATGCAAAGACAAATCAAGCTTGTCCCTTATTAATGATCTTATCAGCCTCACAATGTTTTCAGCTGGATTTTATGGCACATAACTTTTAATGAAGATCCATAAAGAGAAAGTTGTGATTCAACGCATTCATTCTATCAGCACTGGGGTTGTAGAACAATTTTCCAAGATCGCTGCGTGAGGCATAAGCTGGAGGTGAAACAGAAGGATTAACCCGTTGTATTTTTGATTGCCTTTAATATGTACAATGATCTGTTAATTTAGCTGAAAAAATTCCCTAACTAAAACAAAACAAACAAGGAAACAAACAAGATTTTAGGGTCTAATTTAATGATCGATTTGGTGTTCCTGCAAACTTTGAACAAAATTTACAATCAGCATTTAGTAGAAAATTGCCGTGTAGTACCATAACATTTGTAGGCTTTCAGAATCATCGCGAGTTACAAGAAATGTTTCTAGTTTCTCTGGCAGGGGTCGCCGCTCCGTTGTAGGATTAAAATCTATCATTGTAAATTTCGCAGCAGTTAGCCGATGTATGGAATAGGAAATGCTGAGTTATTTTCAACAGAACCTTTGCACATGCTTTCATCATTAAAAGAAACGTGATCATCATAGTTTTATCATAAATTCAACTGAAGATATCAGAATACAAAATAGAAATATTTTGTTTTAGTGGTGAACACTAAAAAGGCGATGGAAGACAAATGGTTTGCACTCAGTCACATTACCGATGTTTTTGTTTGTTCCTACTAAGTGGCTTTCAAGGCAAAAGTAAATATCACGAAAAGGTATTAAATAAACAGGCAAAGCTTTTAGCTTAACAGGTGCATCGTTTGCATAAATACAAGCTGAAAACTCAGTGGATCTCAGTTTGTGGTCTTTTCGAAAGAAATACTTCTTCCTTCCTCTGTGAAGAACAGTGTTAGCTCCTGGCGGTTAAATGCTGTATTCTGATGTGGATAGCATGCTTACCTATCTTTTTTTAAACAAATAGACATTGTGTTAAAGCTACCAAGTTGTATTGACCAATGTATTAGCCTGAAACTGCACAACATGGGAAAGCACTCGAGAAAAGCAAATCATAGCAATGCAAGAAGTATAAAGTTTAGGAGGGACATGTCAAGTCTTGAGAAATCAGTTTTCCATTATGTGTTTACTGCCACATATAAAAATCCTACCAAATGCAAAGATTAGCAAAGGTGGCGCATTAAGAAAATTATAAAGATGATCATAATTTACACAGCGTTTTCAGCTAAATTAACTTGCAAAGGTAATTATACATAAAATTCAAATCAAAGATTTCAGGTTTCTGGTCTGTAGAGAGAATATTGTGATTCAACGTATTCATTCCATGATATTGAACCGGCGTTTGGAGCACAACTTTCCACGACTGTTCAACACTTTGTGTAAAAAAGCGGTAAAAGGAAAAAAGGATTTCCTGCATGCAATACATAAATGGCCAGTTTATACACCGCAAAAAAAATGGTGTCTACGACGTCCGTTGTTGATACGTTGTCGCGCAACACGGCAGCCATACAACAGAAATAGGTCGACCAAGGCATAACGACCTAGGTTACAGCTTACATATTTAATAAAGGACATCAATGTTATGCGCAATTGAAAGCTGTCGAAACAAGGTACCGCTGACCAGTATCACATAACCATATCGCGGACTCAGGTGCAGAGCTCATCGAGGTCATGTTTTTTTTTATTTAACGTTGACCACTGTCTCAACTCATTACAGTTTTGGCTTGATCCGTAAGTCATCAAAATTCTTTTAAACTGAAATGCAATACCCATAATTACCCGATTGGGTAAATGTTCGCCGTTTATGGTTTCATTACTACTTTGACTGTTAAACCCAGAATTGTAAAATTCTAACATTGTTCTCGATAAACCCAACTTCTGGATGTGTAAACATTAACAATAAAAACACTCAACCAGCAGTTGAAAAATAAATCTCGTCTCCTGCTGTATGTTCGTATAATTTATTGAATGCTTCGATAAACCTGGTGACGAGGTTAAAAGTACCACAAAAAATAAAGAAAATCGATTTTGATTTTTTGCTTGACAGTAACCCGAGTTTAAGCAACACACGGTTAGGTGCACAGTTTATCCTAATGTTGAAAACTCAAATTTTCTCAATTTATAGCTGTTCCAAAGATTGTTGGAAGAGAACATTTTTATGACGAAGAGAGTTTTAAAATTTTGTTTCCTTTGCCATTAACCTTATGACTGAAACCAAATCAGTTGGATTCAGTTTGTTTACACAGGAATCAACGTTGGTAAATTATTTTAAAAGTGTTTATCAGAACTATTGCTTAATTTTCAATTTTCCTAAATGGTTTTAAAGATAAACATGTATTGCTTATGACAATCGCAGCTTTGAGCAAAAAGTGTACATATAAGTTTCTTCGAAAACAACTTTCCACGCGACTTTCTAAATAAACTGATAAAAACACAATTGCTTTTTTATAGGGCGGGAGAATTTTGTTTCTCTAACTTCGTGTTCGTAATTAAGATACGGTCTTGATCCGGGTCTTTGATATGACGCTTAACTTTCACGTGAGAATCGAACAAGTTTGGTCAATATTACAAAGCAATTATGATATGTTATTTACAACTTGAGGACATTAAAGTAGTTTACTTGCCATAACTAAAAGCAATATGGGAGACTGGGTAAATAGTCGTTAATTTTATCCTAAGAAAAAAAAAGCAGCAAATTCCCAAGCTAGTATTCTTTGCTTTATAGTTATGACTTCAGTGCAGGATTGCGGCATCTTAATAAAAAAAGTAACTGAATTTTCGTTCGTTAAAAGTTATACCAAGGCCTGATTAATTATAACATCCTTCAACAAATACTCTATTATCCTCTCACGGCTTTTTCAACTTGTTTACAACTGCATTAAGCTGCCAAACTAAAAAGATTCTAGAATCTATAAAACGCACGGTAATTTGTTTTCAAGCTATTGAACAGTCGCCTTCGGGAAAGCGGTGTCGCAGGCTATCATCATTTCTGGTAAGTGCAAAAAAATTTTCATGTCCGAGGTCACAGTTTTTCACTATACGGACCGACCCTAAGCCGGTAAATAATGTTTCTTTTTTTTTCCTTATTGAATTTGTTTGGTTAAAAAAAACCTACAAAGAATGCGTTGCAAAGACTGTTTGTTCTTAAGCGCGAGCATCCAGTGTTTAATCGATCGCTCAGCTACGGAAATAGTGAAGAATGATTTGTGTGCTATAAGAGCTTGCCGCCAAACAAATATATTTGCTGAAATGAACAGTACTCACGTTTTGGAAAAAAAGCAGAGAAGCAAGACGTTTTGAAAGGATTGACTTGCGTTTAACCATAATGGCGTGAAAATCAGTGCGAATGCGAAAACGATCTACTACAACTGTGGCCGCAACTTGATTTTGAGAATGAATGAATACTCTCCTTTTGGAAAACTTCAAGAACCTTAATTCCACTGCTAATTTTTCCCTTCACATTTTCAACGGTTTGCGGGCATCTACATCGATTTTAGAGAGCAAAAAACTCATGGGTTCGTTCGTCTCGCCAAGAAATGAAACTCATGAAACCGTTACCGTGCCCGTGGGAAGAGATAGGAAAATCTTGCCCTCGCTAAGAACGAATCGGATTGCAGTATTCGTTACCGTGCTTTCTCGGTAGAAAAAAAATAAATGCTTTTTTTCTTGTTTTCGTGAAACGAAAAGTTTGGGAACTAACTTTCGTTTTACACTGAGAGTGTTAAAAGCACTAAGCCCTCACTGGATTTCATTTGATTGCGTTGAACTTTTGTCTTTTTGTTTTGTCTGTATTTTCCCCAGAAATAAAACTTATTTTGTTTCTAATATTTTCGTTTCAGACTTGAACATGAAGTTCTTCATTGCACTTGAGATTCTGTGCCTATTGTGCCTCGCCATTGGACAGGTAAAACACGATATTAATTGTAAGCATACGTCGTTCTTCTAAACTTTCTACAACAAAGCAAAAAGCAACGTAATTACAACGTTCTGCCAACATGAACTACAGTAATTCTACTTGCTAAAAGCAATAGAAATCGCTTGCCGAAGGAAAGAAATAAACTTTTAAAACCATCAAGCCATTAAAGGAGCTACGTCAAGGGGATTTCGCAGATTTTTGGTCTAAACTGTTCTGAAATTATTGGTAGGCAACGTAGCCCATGAAAAAGCACTGATCTTTGAGCATCTGAAGGAAGAAATGATCTTGCAGATAGAAATCAAACAAAAGCTATAAATACTGAAGACGCTCGGAAACAACTTGAAAAGTTTAGCCTTAATTTTTCAAGTTGCAATCCATTTCCATCGAAGCCATCCGTAGCCAAAGACGCTTGTGAACAGTTTCAGTGCTCTAATATAGCAATTTTCAATAAAAATGGACAATTATTTTTAGGTTTCCTACGCCACAAATATAAATTTTGGCTGTCAAAAAAAATTATCTTAAAATCCGTGACAAAGCCCCTTTAACTGCGATTCATACATATCTTGTGTCGCTAAAACTTCGTGTTTGAATTGACCTTCTCAAACTCATTAATAATTCATCTTGTTAAAAAAAAAAGGAAATCAGAACCGTGACGGTGGATTGGAAATCTGATCCTAATTAGTAACGATTTTTACGATTTTATTTCTCCGTTTACTCCTTAGTTTTTGTTTCGATTGAGAAGATATATCAAACACTCGAAACAATGTTTCATCGGCTATCCAAACACCTCGAATTTCGTCAAAAATACTCCGCTACGCGTCGTATTTTCGGTGTTTGGATATCCCGATGAAACACTGTCTCTCGTGTTTGATATACCACTTATTTTTTTTATTGTGACTTTAACTGTTGAATTGTCCAGTAATGATGTGTTCTTATTTTTGTTCTTATACAGATTAAAGGCTGCTTGACGAGAGGTAGGTGTATGAGTTACGTTTTGCAATCCAGTTATTCCTCCTTGTTTGAGCTGATGTTTTAACCTAAATTGAAGATGATAAGGTTTTCTTTTGTCAGCCGATAATTCTGTTACGGTTCTCACGCAAATGTAGAATGACTGCATTGTTTGCTTTTTGTTCACGCGAAACATGACCTGCTGAATAGCTGTGCGCATTGAATTCATTTAACCAAAAAGTATTTACGAAGTGATAATCAAAAACCACTAACTTTTCCGTGAAGGTGCTTTTGTACTGTGTCTCGTAATAACATGAAAGGTAATGAACTTATTAAAATGGGCTTGACTTATTTCCTTAAAACGTGATATGGATTCCCCTCTCCTTTAGCCCCGTTAAAAATATTCGACAAAATGTCTAAGCTTACAACTAAAATAATGGATCCTTCCTCTATAAACCCCTGTCAAAAATGGTCGAAAAATTTCTTAGCTTACAGCACAATAAAGAACGAAAACTTGCCTGATTTTAAAAGTGGCATAGCGTGGGGGTTTTTAACGCATAATTATACTGTTACTACCAAGGCCCGTTTTTTGATGAAATTTTTATCACGCTGTCCCGTGAAACGTTTTTCGCGCTCGAGATCGCGAAGAAAATCGCACGAAAATTGCAATATAAACTAGTGGCGATATTTCTCGCCGCGATATTGCAGAAGTTTCGAACATGTTCGGAACCCCCGCGAAATCGTGGCTACCAAATCGCCACTAGTTTAGACTTGCGATCTTTATTGAGCTCGGGAGCGGCAAAACTAGCACTGAAAAGCGCACGAAATATGGCACCCAAATTCGCCTGTGGAAGCGGGTCTTAAAGCTTTGTTTATGACTGCTGTTAATTTTGGTGGTTCTAACATCCTCTCTCACAGTTTTGTTATAGAGTTCTTTTTTTGGAAATTTATATCTTTTTGTTTCCATTACAGAATGCGAGCCTTGTTTATTACCATGGCAACTGGTGTACCAGCACGATGGAAATGGAATTGCGATATCAGGTTGGAAGTACTCGCTGGTATCTGCTATCTTATCAGGCGCTCGTGTGCGTGTAGTCATTGGAACATCTTACAGCACAGAAGCTGACAACGTTCATGTCCACGGCGGTCACGTGTTTGCTCAACTTCTGCAACACGTCAGTAAGGCTTCTTGGAATAGGTTTCAAAAGAATGCCTACTGGTGGTGGGTGATGGTGTCTACCAGTGGAGTGATGCAAATGACGAGGTACAACGTCGGCTCACATACACATCGTGGAACCAACAGCTTGAAAACAAGTATCAAGTGGTATGTGCAGACATCTGGGCTCCCTCCAATGCCAACGTACTCTCACCTGGCCGATGGCAGCAAAGAGCAGGGCAGCTTGAGCAATCTAGAGAGTAGTGTACAAAATGGCCATGAAATTAGATGTGTGAGTTCTAAGAAATATTCCTTTCCACTCCAGAATGTCGCAATCAACTACCAGGGTGTCAAGTTCGTTTCCGGGCAAAGCTTGGACCACATAAGTGTCAGTTCTAGGAGCAATCTCATCCAGTTTCAAGCAAATGCCTACTGGTGGTTTACAGTGGTAACTACTCGTGGGCTACGAGACGCATCACGCTGGACTGTTGGCACCCACCAGTCACGAGGCCACACCCAAGACACAGTGGTAATTGAGTGGTTTGCAGATGGTTGCTGGAAGGAAGTCTTCTCCCACGATGCAAAAGGAACAGGTATTCGTGGATCGCGCCAAGCTCTGGTATCGGCTTTGATGTCCGGCCATCGTGTTCGTTTCCAGATGCCACAATGGAATTACTACACAGCGGAAGCTGACAATCTGTCCGTACGGAATGGCCATGTGACGGCTCAGGCGATAAAGCACGTCAGTAAGAAAGGATTGACTGGGTTTCAGGATGACGCCTATTGGTACTGGTTGATGGTTTCCACCACAGGAACTGTCCGTGCAACGAGGTACAATGTGGGACAGCACAAGCACCGTGGTGATTCTACCTATAAGCTGTCAGTGAAGTGGTTCGTTGACACCAGACCGTGGAACCAAGTCCTCTCAAACGACCAATCTGGAAATGTCCTAAGTGGAAGCCGAAGTAACCTGGTACAGGCTGTCAGAGCTGGAGCAGATGTACGCTGTGTGCAAGGAAATCAAAAGCAAGGCTACATATACAAGGCTCAAAACCTGGCCGTCTCTCCAGATGGAAACCACGTGGCTGCCCAAACTCTCAACCACGTCAGCATGCAGACGACGCCCAATCCGAACGAGGTGATGATCCAACCCAAAGCCTACTGGTGGTTCACAATCGTTTCCACAGCTGGATTGAGAGAAATGTCGCGCTGGACTGTTGGCCAGCACACGGATCGCGGGCATACCACAGACAAAGTTGGTCAGAAATGGTTTGTCAACCACTAAAGAAAAGTGTTTACCGGAATGACACTTTGCTACAATTAGTCAAAGGTATACAAAGACGCACTTTATGATCTAGAAACTGAACCCTTGCCTGTGCTTTATAAAAGTGAGAGGGAAATGATTATCGGTGTAGCTTGGGTGTAGAATATTTGATTTACGTGTGACTACAAGTAATGGAATAAAATATTGAAACAGTCGAGTTCCAGCTTGCTTCTAAATGAAATAACTTTTTTACCACTTCATATGTTATAGCGTGTGTCTATCCTCCCTCTGCCCTCAAATAGAACACACAAAATCAAACAAGTAAAGCAAAAAAATTAAAGCAAAACTGCTTTTTTTTCTGGGTAGGAGGCATGCAGGCCATAGATATTGCAATAAAATCCTAAAAACACAAAAAGCCAATGTTCGTTTTGAAAAACGCAAACTTATCCATTCGTTATTCCGTTGCACTTTGATATGGCAACCCGTTTATTCAATGTGCAGGCTCAGCATAAGCGAGTTCGGCGTACGCAAATGGTTATTCCTGTCCGGAGCGACGTTCCTCGTCCCGGTTTCTGGTGCGCTTCGATTGTCCAGGGTATCGGGCAGACGTTGATGTTCACGACCGCCTCTGTAGTATTTTAAGAAACCAACTGTTGTTATAGTACGGCTCAGGTAAACTGGTATCTATGTCGATTGTACTCACACTCGTGCTACCTATGAAGTTGGTCCAAGAAAGGGAAAAATCGACAAGTTTACCAATTTAATCCGAGCTGTACAAAAGCAGCAACAAAAACAAATCAGATTTAGGGTGGTTTTAGGACACATAAAAGAGAAAACACAGATTATCGTAACTGTCTTTATTTGGAGTTGCAGAATACGAGTGTTCACTGAAAACTGCGTACTGAAAGTACTACACACCCTTCTCCATTAAGGATCGTGTACTCCCTACCAGTTTTGAACGTCTTCAAACTCATAATTCTCTAATAACAGAAAATCGACAGAAAAATCCGTTTTTCACGGTTCAAACAAACAAACAACAAAAAGAAAACGCAACAAACAAACAGAAAAGCAAAAAAAAAAAAAAAAACGAAATAAAAAGAACCACATACAACGACACAAAACGTCAAAAAGAAAAACAAACAAAACACAATAACAAAAAAACCAACAATATAAAATTCAAGCCCTAAGATATTAAGTTGCAATTCTCCTTAAACTCAGTCTCTTGTACTGAGAATTTGGTGTTTCATCAAGGATATATATGGATTTCAAAACTGGTGGGGTAACACTGGCTACTGGCGCGTAAGTATTATGATGCGAGAATCTCGACTGCGTCTCCAAAACAGTTAACCTTTTAAGCAGAGCTAATCGTAAAGGATATGGCTTAAAATAGACCTAAAACAGCCATTTGTTATTCTTTTGTGTTCATGCTAATCTGCCCGCCAAGCCTCGTCAACATGTACAAAATACTCCAAAATGTGCCCTGGCGGGCAATTAATATAAACATAAAAGAACAAATAGCGTGAAAAAGCTCCATACTGAAGCGGGCACTCCAATTGTTTTCTAGATTCGCCTGGTAAACATTCTTGAATCCTGCGGGTGCAAATCGTGAAAACCCTTGTATCCTTTTAATGTTCAAATATTATGTATTTTCACAAGTAATGTGCAAGGGCAAACTAGTAAAAACAAATCCCGTCTAATCCTTCCTGTGCAAACATTGCAGCGGTTTTAAACTTAACGAGCCTCTATATAACGAAGTCCTCGGTATAACGAACGATTTTCTTCCGCCCGATCAAAATTACAGTAGAATATATGGAACAGAACCTCGATATAACGAAATCCCCGTTATAGGTCTTATAGCGAACACAATCCAGAAGCCTAAACGTAATATATACCTCGATATAAGAAACAATGAGGCTGTGCAGTGCTACGCATTTTCATTTTGTCATTTGACAAGACTTCTTCAAAGGAAATATAATTCCTGCGCTCGCTTATTTTGATAAAGTCCTGATTAGAAGTTATCCGGAAATGCTGGGTGGTGCAACGTAACACCGTTGAAAATTAATCATTAACTTTGCCTCGAGATAACAAATATTTTGGCTGTTTTCCCAAAAATTCGTTAAATCGAGGTCTTCGATAAAACGAACAAATTTCTAAGCCCCTTGGCACTTCGTTAAATCGAGGTTCCACTGTAAGACAGAATCCTTTCGGCTTTCATTCGCTATGCTATGTACGCAAGCAAAAACGACATGGATTCGACTTAAGTGTGCTGTAGTTTCGCCGAGTTTTCATTAGTTTTGCGTGCTGTTAATCTCTGCTGTGATTGGCCATCGCGATAACTTCGGATTTGGTTGTGCGACCCTTAATTTAAAACCGCTTAATATAACAAATATGACACCGATAGTACTTCAGTAACGTTAGCGCTTGATCACAATTACCAAAAACAATAAACCTCATATACACTTAGGCCTGTACTCATAATAGTTACGTTTTCCACTAATGGCGCTTACAATCCCTTAGGCATGACCTATGGAAAGCCATAACTGCCTTATGACTTTGTGATCGTTAATCATTACGTTTTGACGTTTCGTCATTATGTGATGTGGTCCTGTCATGTTGTATCTTCCTTATTCCGTTACGTGGTGCAGTTTTGGCATTATGTTTTGAAGGTTCTTCATTATGATTTCCGCTTTTGTCATTATGTGATGAGGTTTGATCATTATGTGATGTGGTTCCTTCGTTATGTGTTGTTGTTTTATCATTATGTGTTGAAGTTATTTCATTACGTGCTGGGGTCTTTCTATTATGTTGTGTCGTTGTTTCTTTATGTGTTGCAGTTCCTTCATTATGTGGTGCAGTTCCTTCGTTATGTGGTGCGGTTCCTTCGTTATGTGGTTTCACCATTATGTGTTGTGGTTTTACCATCATGTAATGTTATTCTATTTTTGGCAATTCGAGTTTACTTCCGGTGTCAATCATTATTTCCCAGGTCCCTCTCGTCTTTAAGAACCCGTTTTACCAGTTTTTATCTTAGGGTCCAGTACCTGCTCTTTCAAAGTTTCAAGATGGCGGAAGAACCGAAAGCTAATCTGCCAAGACTATCAAGTGTGCTTGAAAAGCTACATATTGGACATCTTCTCGAAAACTTTCAACGTGAAAAAGTAACAGTGGATCAAATATGTAAGTTATCGTTCAAACAAATGGAATGCTTAGGCATAAACGATCGAAGCACAATGATGAATTTAAGGTTAGAGTGTCTAACCTTTGGAAGCAATCCACCGCCAAGGAAACCTGGAACGCAAGGTTGTGGTGCACCTGAGTATTTTATCACAAAGTCCGTTTTAGAGGGTTATCTGGAGGATGGCTTCACAATAAAGGATATTGCTACATTACTTTCTGTTTGTGAACGTACTGTTTACCGCCGGATGGGTCGTTACGGCCTCAGTGTGTTGCAGTTCACAGAGATATCAGACGGAGACCTAGATAAGGTCGTGGAGGAAATTACTAGGGAATACCCTTCTTGTGGAGAGAGGATGGTGATGCAAATACTTAAAGATCGGGGAATAAGGATTCAACGAATGAGACTCCGCGACAGCATTCATAGAGTTGATCATGAAGGTGTTGAAAATAGAAAAAGGGGCCGTCTCCGCCGACGCACTTACAATGTTCAAGGTCCCAACCACTTATGGCACATTGACACTAACCACAAACTTGTGCGTTGGCATTTAGTAGTTATCGGGGGCATCGATGGCTTTAGCCGCCTACCAGTCATGTTATCATGCACAGACAACAACAAAGCTGAAACAATTTTAAAGTGCTTTTTGTCTGCCGTAGATGAATTTGGGTTACCCAGCAGAATAAGAACTGATAAGGGCATGGAGAACGTCGATATTGCAGACTACATGATTTCGAGAAGAGGGGTCAATAGAGGAAGTGCCATTGTTGGAAAAAGTACACACAATCAAAGGATTGAACGCTTGTGGCGAGACATTTTCGAGGGTGTTTTAGGACTATATTATAGACTGTTTTACTTCATGGAAGATGAAGGATTTCTTGATCCCTTGAATGAGATCCATCTTGCTGCTCTTCACTTTGTTTATTTGCCAGTAATAAATGAGAAGCTGAAAGTCTGGAGTAACGCTTGGTCACGCCACAGAATGCGAACAACAAGATCTTCCCCAATTCGTATGTGGGTCTCTGGGCAGCTACAAAATCCGTTAGGTATTGAATTAGCAGGATCAACCATAGAATATTATGGGGTAGAACTCATTGTAGACATTAGTAGAGAAGGGGAAGGTGACAGCAGGCCCATTCTACAATCTCTTTCAATTTCTCTCACTGATCAATGCAAATCACAACTGGCTAGTCAAGTTCCTTCCTCTTGGTCATCAGAAAATTATGGAGTGGAACATTACTTGAAAGCAGTTGAAATAATCAAGCAACATGCACTGAACTTTTGATATCTTCAAACTTAACAACAGTAGTGTATTTTATTATCAGTTTAACTCAAGGTTATACATTTTAAATTGCAGTGATAACATTACTACATGAATAGGTTTCAGTAGTTATTCAAATTTATCATTAAACAACCTGCAGTGTAAATCATTCTTAACTGAAATGATAATATTAACTTACTCTTCGGACATGAATGGCTAACTTCCTTTATGACATGCGCCTGCAGGGAATCATAGGAGTTGTATTCAACAAAACACGTTGAAGACTTGGCAACGTTGAATACAACTACCATGATTCCCTGCAGTTGCGTCTCATAGGGGAAATTGGGCACTCATGGTAGAGAATAAAAACATCAACAAGATTTGTGTTCTCTAAAACAGCAACATACTAGGGACGATTCACCATAAAAGGGGGCAATCAGGGTGATGAGGTTACAAGGTCTGTCTGTTTTGAAAGATTTTTACTTTGTTTCATGTACATGTAGGTTTTGAAAATCATTTTTAGTGACAGGTTCTTTGGAAAACTAGAAAGGAAGAAAGAAGATACAGCCTATATGAATATGCTTTCAACAACAACAGTTCACCAACAATAGGATTCGTCTTTGCTTGTTTTCAGACATACAGAGAAATGCCAAATACAGTTCCTTCAAAACGAGCTTGATTTGTAAACTTGATTTGTGAACAAGGTGCACCCGGAATAGGAAAAGGATCTGTTACAGGTAGACCAAACCTGTTCAAATAGCTTAAACTTTACCAAAATATGCATTAACAAATGCATAGTCATACAACTGAAACAGGGATTCAATTTCAATAAGAGGTGTACTTGTGGTTGCATGTGGCAAATGCAAGGTATTACTACATGCATGTGCTGTTGGTAGAAAGGAATTTTTCACTTCAGTGAAGATGAGGGATGGATGGTTCTCAAAACCCAATGCTGGCTCTTCATCAGCTCTTGTTACAAACTGTAATACATGGCCTAGGCTAAGACCACCTCTTCTGCCACCTATTTATATGGAGGTAACAGCACATAGTTACAAATACAACCAAGTGCATTATATTACAATAAATAATGCTCCCTAGTGCTAAATTATAAGCAGTTTAAGCTCTGTGCATACTTTGTAGGCCAAGGTTTTACTTAGGACCAAAAGTGTAAATACTCTTGCACCCATGGTCTAACACAACAAGGTTCATTTTTATGTTCCCCAAGTTCCCCAAGAGCAAGTCTGAAAAACTCTTTTCGTGGTCCACCATAATCTTCTGCTAACTAGAAATAAATTACCAAAAATAAGTGATTTATGGACAAACATTCCTTTAACAGTATTAAAGTGAATAACAAAATACTGTACACTCTAACTGTAAAAACATAATAGCTATTATTTGGGGCAAACTCTCAACAGAAAGATCAAGGAGCCTAAAACTTCACAATCTTGGTAACTTCATCATACAGCTGTACTCTTTTAATTCATTTTTCAATCAACTGTGTTGTTCTTCCACATTATTAGACTACAGTCATGCATGGTTATAATGACCAGCAAAAACACCAAAGATAGTAGTAATTTAAGATAGTACTTACCTCATCGTAAAACTGGACCTCCAGAGTTAAGCGAAAGTCATCATAAGATTCTAACTCATCAAATGCAGTAGAAAGTAGTTTGTCTCTGTTGACTAAGATGAAATTTGTGTGACCACTCTTGCACTGTGTGATATCTGTAATTTCAAGTGGCTGCCCAATTACTAAATCTTTTTGTAGGCATCTTAGAATTTCAACTGGATTGTGGATGTTTTGTGCAATACAATAGCCCACTACCTTATCAACAATGTCATCAACAGATAATGCTGCATTGTTAACTTCATCCACCTGGTTATCATCACCATCATCTGGGTTAACCTCTGCAGCAGGTACAGTGGGGTCACCAGAAGAGCTTCCAGAGTCATTTGGATTCTGGTGTTGCCTTTGTTGCTCTGTGGTACTTTCTGGTATCCTTCCCGGATGAAAGGCAGGGTTAATCAGATCATCAACCAGGTTAACCACTGGTGCAGGTGCAGCTAGGTTGCCAGGCAATGAAGAGCTTCCAGGGTTATTGGGATTCTGGTATTGCCCTTGTTGCCCCGAAGTGGTACTTTCTGTCATTCTCCATGCTGAAAAGGCAGGGCTTCTCAAGCCCTCATCATCAGAGTCTGAGCTGACAAGACCTTCTTTTGTTTTGCACATTAAAACATGGTATCTAAGGTCCTTCATTAGCACTTCTTTATTACAGATGTTACACTTTTCCTTCACTTTCGACTTGTTTTGTGGCACTATACTAACTGTGGACAGACTTTTTTGGATTGGCCTTACGTATAGTTTTGACTGTGAACCAACATTTGATTTTAGCTCCTTGGCACTCCAACAGCAATTTAACGGCTTCAGTTCCTTGCATCCGGAAATGCAGTACATGATCTCAAAGCCTCCGCATTCCTTCAACTGAGGAAATCCTTTCAACTCACCATCATCCCCTTTGTCACCACAAGTTATCTTCTCCAAAACGCTCTGCTCGTCGTCTTCTAAGTCGAGCTTGATTTTCTTCACACCAAGGCCTGCCTGAAAAAGAACTTGTTTCTCTGTTGAGGTGGGAATTTTGCTTTGGTGGCGATCAGCAACACAAACGAAACTAACTGTCCAACTCCTTTTCGCAACTGCCTTTTTTTTGCGATCAGCCCTTCTGCTATTACGACCATTAAACAGAGCCATGCGTTCCTGGAGAACATTTGACGCCACTGACTCGCGCGTACGATCTTTTTCGGCGACGGCACAAAGATCACGGAGACGAAGGCGATCTCCAATCGTTGTTACGCCTACACGACAAAGTTCTTCGTCCGATAATGCTGCCACGTTCGCAGGCTCGATTCGTTCAGCTAAAAAATGGGGAATAAGAGATTCCAAATGCAACTCCTTCAAAATGTCCTCCATGATTTTTTTCCCGCCGAAAGGCAAAAAGGCAAAACATACGTAAAGTATGCTACACAAAGTATCTTGTAGAGCAAACCGGTTAAGCGGGTTCTTAAAGACGAGAGGGACCTGGGAAATAATGATTGACACCGGAAGTAAACTCGAATTGCCAAAAATAGAATAACATTACATAATGGTAAAACCACAACACATAATGGTGAAACCACATAACGAAGGAACCGCACCACATAATGAAGGAACTGCACCACATAATGAAGGAACTGCAACACATAAAGAAACAACGACACAACATAATAGAAAGACCACAGCACGTAATGAAATAACTTCAACACATAATGATAAAACAACAACACATAACGAAGGAACCACATCACATAATGATCAAACCTCATCACATAATGACAAAAGCGGAAATCATAATGAAGAACCTTCAAAACATAATGCCAAAACTGCACCACGTAACGGAATATGGAAGATACAACATGACAGGACCACATCACATAATGACGAAACGTCAAAACGTAATGATTAACGATCACATAAGGCAGTTATGGCTTTCCATAATGACCGGCTTTTAAGGTGACTAGTTCTCCTGGGCTTGATGGTGAGGCAAAAGGCCAAGTGTGGTTTTACAGTAAAAGGAAAAAAATATTGCCTCCGGCCTGGGCGGACAGACCTGACAAATGGTAAGCGCCCTAAGGTTATAGCCTAGGTAGAAATAAGTGCATTATTCTTTCTTTACGAGTAAAACTTGAATGATTTCAAAGTTCAAAATAGACGAAGACTGTTGCAAATGGAGAAATTTCTGCAATAAAGCTAATTCCCAGTCTCTTTCTTAACAGAGACATTTTAACATGTTGCAACCTTCCGCAATTGTGCTCAAAATAAACTTACACTGGCTACATTAAACATAACGTAATAACAGTAGTCTAGAATTATTGTCTTAAAAAGTCATTCTCTAAAATGAGAAACTGAGGTATATTTAAAGAGGCACTCTAGCGCGCGTTTAGGGTTAATAAGCACGCAAGACTACGTGTTCTCATTTAAAAGTTATTAGATAATCTGGGTAACACTGGTTATCATAAAACACAACGAATATACCCGGACTCCGGGGGTTGTCAACGGCAGTGTCGTAAGCATCTGTGGTGTCGCTTCCCTTGGGAGGTAAAAATATCATTCCTTGGCGTCCTGTCGTGTATTCACCTGCAAGGACACGTGCTAGGTACATGTAGCGGTTTCCAGCTCTATCGGGTGGTGAATACGTGGGCTGCGTAGAATAGGAGGCATCCCGGGCAAAATAAACGCCATTTCCATACACAAAGGCTAAAGAAACGGTTCAAAAAAAT
The DNA here is from genome assembly GCA_963693305.1 of Meandrina meandrites. Taxonomy (NCBI): domain Eukaryota; kingdom Metazoa; phylum Cnidaria; class Anthozoa; order Scleractinia; family Meandrinidae; genus Meandrina; species Meandrina meandrites. The sequence continues at coordinate 9,793,029 of OY855910.1, forward strand.
GTCACCCATCAGTTGAATTTAGCTTAAGGCATACCTTAAGGATATAATTTACTTTATTATATCTCTAAGACAGTACGCGCGCTGTGATTGGTCAATTTTACGGGCCGTATTCTCCAGTACGGCCCGCGAAATTTGAGAGTTCTCCTGATGCGATAAGTTTTGTTTATCAAAATCTCCTACAACGAAAATTTTGAAAGCTACTTTGAAAACATCTGCATTCGGACAAAACATTTTGAGGAACAAAAGCGAAAAGAACAGGGTCTTACAAAATTCAAACTAGATTTTTCAGATCTTTTAGAAACTGAAAGCGTCCCCGACCCCGAGCATCACACAAGTCAAAAACTTGACAATTTTCTCTCTGCCGAAAGGTAGAGAAGTCGATTTCTGAATGAAAAGGATTTAAAGAGTTTTGTCGAGAGTTAGCCTGCGAATACAGCCGCCTCTCATCGCTCCCGGAATGAGAGGCGGCTGTATTCGCAGGCTAGTCGAGAGTAAACGAACAAAACATTCAAAACAACGTACCTGCTTAACGACGTCCGCTTATTATTTTGAAAACGGCCGGATAGTTCGAGTTCACCCCAGACAAAAGTTCGATAGTGTACTCATTTTCCAACAAGAATTCTGCACCAAACACCTCTCAGGACGACACAACAAAGCGCTTAAAAGTAGACGGAGGTCTCTGAGGTTTTTACCGGTTGTTTATTGACAATTTAGTTCACGTTTTCGACGAAATCATTGTTTGTTGCTTGCGGTCAAAGCTTTCTTCTCAGTAGAGTTGTTCTTCTCTGTTTATCGAACTTCACATCACTTCAGGAGTTATTTCAAAGTAATCTTGAACGGTATCCAGTTTTCCACAGAAAGGAGCTGTACGAATTAATCGTAAAATTAAAACGTTTGAAGTTTGGATCCATGTCTCTGCGAGCCAACTGCAAACTGTTTTCGTAAGCCAATAAATTTCGCTTTCTTCTTGCATTTGACGCGCGCGTCATTCAAATGTAGCCGCGATTGACTTGAAATGGTTTCTTTTCTCCAGAATGAGAGATATAATAATTATCTTATTAACCTCGTTTTCTCGGTCCGTACTGTAAAATACGGATCCTCGTTTTTTCCCATCGATTTATGGCCCGCGCGCTTCGCGCTTGGGCCATAAATCGACAGGAAAAAACTCGGTCCGTATTTTACAGTACGGACCTCGAACTCGATTAATAAGAGGTATTTATTTATTATGATGATATGAACATAAAAAGAAACCTTATCAATATATTTCAAGGCGAAGACTTGAAGAACATTTGCGTTTTACGCTGCCGTCAACCATATTCATAGCAGAAACTAGCTGGCCGGGCCAGCAAAATCTCATGCGTGGTAAGGCCTTTTAGTTCTTTGTTTCGATTCAACATTAGTTTCTAGACAACTTAGCAGTGCCGCGTGATTCTTCTTCTATATCCTAGGTATATGGACAGCATAGATAAATGCTCCTAGGACACCTTAGTTCAACAATACCAAATCCGGCCCTCAAGAAACCACAACTTTGAAACTAGAAACCTTGAATGTCTCAAAGAACACGTCCTTGGTCGTTTACAATTCGTTTTGCGTGTATGTACATTTAAGCATGATAGACGTCGTCTTCGTGTGGAGTGTTTATCAAGCAAGAAAAACTTTTGTCCTGCTTAGTGATTAAGATGTATCGTTCAAATGTGCTAAGAAACAAAGCAAGTAGTGATCCATCACTCCATTACCGTTGAAACTTACCATTTTTCCCACAATAGCTTCTGTTGAAGCCAAATTTGTTGATACTGGCGCAGCTGCTTACGGCTGTACCATGGAAGAGTATTTTTTCGTTGCTGCCTTTCTTTTGTTCCATCTGCTCCTTTCGTATCATATATACACGGTACAGGGCAGGGTTCTGTACTCTTTCAATCTTAGTGATAGTGACATTGGAGGTCTTGCGGACTTCAGCTTCCACCTTTTTGTACTCGTTCGAGTCACTGACGGGGTCCAGTGACACTAGATGAACCTCTTTTTCTTTGCCCGAACTGTCCTTTGGATGCATGCCCCATTCGATGGGTAATGGAATACCTGTTAAATACAGTTTGCAAGACAATTACCACAACTTTCATGTACAAGTAGTGCAAACTGTAGATGCAGGTAAAACATCGATGACTTCCGCAATGAGCTAAGCCCTTAGGTTCTCAAGTTTATGGTAGCTTTCCCATGATAAGTATAGCATTTTCAGTTCGCAATTTTACAGTAACTATCATGAAATATATTAAACTCACGTGTAACGTCATCATATACAGTTGTATACGATGAAAAAAATGAATGGTCAACTACACAATGAAAAATAAAAAAAGAAATAACAAATAAAGAAGTAAATCAATATTTTCGTTTTCCTGAACTTGTGTGATATTCACATTACACAGAAAATGAATAACCACTAAATCGCATGAAGTAGGAGAAGACATTTGAAACTTGGTAGTTAAAATAACTTTCCCTTTCCCAATCTCTTTTCGGACGACAAGTCTTTTCTCTCCGTCATCGAGGCAAGTTTCCTTCATATCCTTGAAGACAATCTCATATCGGAATTCTTCAATTAAGACTACAACAGAGTTTCGGCCTTCACCATATGCTTTCTCGATCTGCAAGTTAATGCTGGTGTCATAAGGTTCCAGACAGCCATAATCTTCATAATAGAACCACTGGGTGTTCTTGGAGACAAGTTCCTTAACCCCTCGAGTGTGCTCTTCCTCTATCTTTTGGTTGAGGATTTCGTGAATTGTGGTAGCAACATCTAACACGTCTTCTGCGTCGCCCCTTATACTTATGCGGCCAACTGCCTCTTGGACGATCACACTGGCGTCGTGTTTTACCTCCAAATCCTTTATTTTCCGTTTTTGCTGTTTAGAGAGCCTGCTTATGGCGTCACGTTCAATCACTTTCTGTTTGCATTGATCAGCTACATCCTTTTCAATTCCTTTGATGACTTTATCGGTATCTTGCTTATTCCCTGCAAAAATTTCCAAGTAGCTTTTTCCCTTCTCTTTCGAGGTTTTCTTTGATGGTGTGGTATGCGACATTGCTGAGCCACTTTTTCCAAATCCAAGCCTCGAAGTAATCTGACGTGAAGACTCCGGGAAACCGTACTTTATCTATGGTGGAAAGAAGGAAATCAGTATCTAGAAAGGTGATGCCTACTAAAAACGTCGAAAACCGAACAATTTTGACGTTACGTCCGTAGAAATGGTTGAAATGTAAGTCGAGTGTCCCTTTTCTTAACACGATTTGTTTTCCTACATTTAAACTGTAACGCATTTATATTGATTTTTTTTTCTTTGTTTCTGATGGTTAAAGATATGTCTGCGAGGCAAGTTGGTAAAACGCCTCGTCACGAAGAGTCCCTTAAAATGGTGGCAAACATGAAGATCGTCGAAATTTGGAAAGTTCACACAGCTATAAATATTTCATTAAGATGATAACACAAGGTTTCTTTCTGCAGGACATTTTCTACTGTATCTTTTTTTTCGGCTGCGTTGGTTTAATTAATTAAGACTGCGTCACTTTTTCAAAAATAAGGTTTGATTCTGATCCATTTTCGCGTGTTTCGTCAAGATGTCGTTAGTGTCTTGCCGTTGGCTTGATTCTAACACAATGTTCACGAAAGTCGGTTTGATTAATTAATCAAAGGCCTCTTTAAGGTGACGACTATTTAGCATGATGAACTACATGCATCAGTATAAGCAGAAAAGATGAAAATATTTTGGTTTTGTTCCAAAAATAAATTTCTTTCTGCTGTCCAGTCTTTGAACCTCATAAAATGCGCAATACAATGATGTATAACGCTCTAGACATATACACGCTTTGCGGACCTGTTTGTTAAGTTAGCTCAACACGTTGGGTTGGAAAGGATGGAAAGCAGCGAGAGTTCAACACACCGGCGCGCACGCGCACGATCTTTTTTTCCTTTTTTATCTCCGAGGTTTTTTTTTTTCCCAAGAATATAATAACTGCTTCCCATTTATAATAATTTAGGCTTAGCGCGCCCTATTACCTGTCACCACCGTTACAAAAAATGTAACGATAGAAAAACCCGTGAAATCCAGTGATACAAAGCAAACTTTGAAAACAACAATTAAAGCTACAGTCTATGTGCATTCCACTTATGAATAATGAGATACAGTACATATACAAAATCAAGTTTTGTCAAATAAGGAAATAAAAAAAAATATCGCGTGAATGCTGCTACGGCAGCCTCAGATGAAAAGGATCAAGAAAATAACTGACGTAAACAAAAATTTCATGTCAATTGCCGCTATTTTAAAGTGCACATAAACTGGACATTCTTCTCCTCCATAATAACTTGAATTGTTTCATAATAATTATATTATGACACCAAATTCGTGGATCGTACGGATGGTGCGAAAGGTTTGGAGAGTTTGCGTGTTCAATAACAATTGATTGAACATATGAAATATATTTCAGTTAATCAACAACTCTTGTTTCTATTTTGAGCTATGAGCTTTGCTAAATTGTCCAACCATTGTCCTCGGACATTGTCACGTGAGAATCCTGAAAACCATCCAATCAGAGCGAATCTTGGCATATTGATAAGTGCCTGCTAAACTCGACCGCTGTCTTTTGCTCTCACACGAGATAAGCAACAGTGTACATTTAGCCAGGAAAATTTCCTGTTCTCTCCTTCCCACCCAAAAGCTCTTGCTCGCTCATATGCAATAGTAATAGTTACAGTTTGCCAAAGGGCTTTCCCAATCATCTAGAATTTAGTTTAAAATCGTAGGGCAACTCAGTGTCGCACCGTAGATTGTTATGTACACTAATGGAACTCTAAGAATAAGTACCTCTTTTCAGGTTTCTTGTGTACACTTGAATTTAAATTACCTTAATGGACATTTATAAATTTTAGAGCAGCTGCATACCACACTTGAGGTGGTAAAGATATGTCAATTTATTGAAGGACCATTACTAGTTTCAGAGACAATAATATTTCACTTAGGTTTATTTATGTAAAATTTAATTATACTTAATAATGCTTTAATGAACAATGTAGATTCCAAGAGACTGTGATATCACTTGTCTGAACAAACTATAGAAATCTTAGAGAAGCTAACTACCTCACTTAGGTTTGTGTGTGTACGTTAACTATTCAAATGAACATTCAATCGCAGATCACTTTGCCAGTCCAGTAATAGATACTTTAGATCATAGTTACCAAGTTATCTTTTTGTGTTATTTTGCTACCTTTCTTAGTACGTTTTGTTTAGGTTGGTCAAATAAACATGAGAATGGGGATGAAGTGCTCCTCTCGTCACACTCTTGCCCCCATAGACTCGATTTTCGGAGGCCCAACTCCCTCCAATTATACCCCTGGAGCTAGGTTAGTGGAGGCCCACTCCCTCCAGTCAGAGAGGAGGCCCACCTCCCTCCTCTCTACCCAGGAATGTTCACAGTGGCTCTGAGAGAAAGCCAACTATCTTCTCTTCATCCACTGTGTACATCCCCTTGGGCTGTAGGTTTTGTTTTCTTGACACTCCAGGGGTCCATGGGGCTAAAATATTAACTGAGCACTTTGTCACCCACTTCCCCATTTTCAGCCACACAAAGTGTTTGTTGTCCTTATTCCAAGAAAAAACAAGGGAAGGTTGATTAACCGTGTGAATCGTTTGAAAAGCTTCAAGCGTGTCATTTTGGGGAACGTTCGAGGAGTCTTTTGTAAAATTGCGCGGATACAGACACGCAGTTTGACCTTGCGGGATGAAAAACTGTTGTCGAAAGTGGCTGCTGATTATTTACGTTTGATAAAGAAATTTAGGAAGCGTGTATTTAAACCTAACCTACTTATTATTTTAATTATTAAAACTATTAAAAAAACTCAAATTATTCGATGAAAAGAGCGAAGTTTTATCAAAGGAACACAGGCAAACAAGAGAAAAAAAATAACAAGGGAGCGAACGCAAAAATGAAATCCCAGACGCTTTTGTAATAAAGACTTTCAAATATGCAAATCTGCGACCTGCCAACCGCGCCAAGATCATATTTCAACTCAAATTTGCATGAGTTAAAAGCGTATCATGCCCGAAAAATAGCCAAAAATATAGATACATTTAAAGGAAAGAATAAGTCATATTACATTTACCTCTCTGCGTCGTATTATCCGACCGGCCGACCGCTAGCTGATCACGACAGAAGCCAACAAAATTCAAGTTCAGCTCGACCATGTTGACAAACCCCGCAATGTTCGTGAAAGTGCCATCCAATGGCATTAGCATGAATGTTTTGGATTTTTGGGACTGTAAAATGCGAAGTCAATAGGTAAAATCGAAAGAATTTCGTATTGTGCGGTACACAGTTTTATGTTTTTCTTTTATTCATCCGATCTGGATTGCAATAGTTCTATAAATGACAACACGACCCTTTTTAGCCCACTAAACAAAAACAAAGAAGAGCCTTTGTTTTGACTTAAATTATCTCTAAAACAAATGACACTTTCAAAACCACGCCGGGCATGGAAACGCTTGATTCGGTGACCCGCATGATTGAAACGAAAGAAACAATGTGAACCATGCAAACGCATTTTGCTCCGGAGAAACCAAACGAACCAAATGCACCACACGTTGTGAACGTTATAAACTGAAGATTTCTTACCAGGAATCTCTTCTTATGTGATAAAAGTGAATGAAAATCGGGCACGGTCACAACGCAATTTCCCCGTTTTATACTCCGCTGTCATGTTGTAAACGTAAATTGAAAAGGTACTCTTTGATAGGACATTATATATATTTTCTAGTAATGATAGACCACGAGGCTTACGAAGAAATGAGAAAATTGCGAACAAAGTATAAATACTTTGAAAATTCGCGCGTGACAAGCCATAGCGTGCGCTTAACCTTTATTATGTTGCTCAATATTCATGCATTGCATGCATCATGTTATTAAAACCCATGCTTGTCAGGAGCCCGCGTTCATTTCGTAACAAGGACAACAAATGCTTTCTAGGTTGTTTTTAAACAATTCAAAGAGGAAAATGCTCGCACCACATGCCCTTGACATAGCTGTAATTATCTCATCACTCATTGCTTCACTACGTTTCACATTTCATCGTCAAGTTAAGTTATGCATTGGTCAGCGAAAATACAAACAAAAGTCTACGACCCATCGAAGGACGGACTGAGCGAAGGACCAAGCGAGTGAAGTCGCGCTCGCTAACGTAACTCCTATTTCGCATTCTGCAAAATAGTCGAAAAAAAGAAAATATAATATCACTGGCTGTAGTGTGTACTTCGCACTGAAGGTATTCGTTTTTGTTTTATTTAGCTTGAAAGTTGTGGTAAATTTAAGCCTTACCATTGGTCATTACGACCGCACGTTCGGGTCAACCGAAAATCCTTAAAAACTCTAAAAAAAATGATCTGAACAAGCCGATTGTGATTTTAGTAAAAGGACATGAAAGTCTTTCGACACAAAAGAAATGCGCGAAATCTATTTTTCAAATCAGGTCGACCGGACCGCTTTTACAGAGACAGCCTCTTAAGAACCAATTTCTGAATTTATCAAAAATCGGACGTCACGGGTGAAATTTTGAATTCCTTCATATTTTGTCCATATAATCTCTATAGTAAAGTATTTTCAAAAATAGAGTCAAAAGTTTCGGCAGCGTTTTGTTTTTTTTTTTAAATCGGGCAAAAAAGTTTGATATACGTTAAATTAGCGTCCTTCCAGTCACGAAATCAACCGAAAATTGCCCATTTTCATCTCGCTCGTACAGAGAAACGCTGTGTCTTCTGTTAATGAAATGTAAACAAAATATAAACACACCCTCGCTCTTCGTAATGCACTAGTTTATTTGAGATAAGCTGGAATATTGAAAACGCTTCGGCCGTTAGTAGAAACCCCATTTCGACAATTTAAGATTTTAGCCAATTTCGTCCAATTTTAACGCTAAAGAAACCCAATTGGTACGTAAAGTTTGAACTTAAAATGATAACAGTCTTAAAGCACAACCCTTGTAGTATAAGGTGTTAAAATATTTCCGGCGGCACTACAAAATTACCCCGTCGAGAGACCGAAATGTGAAGACTACTTTTACAAATCTTGACACCAGGACAGGCTGTGAAACGAACAAGCGCCGATGCATAAAGGACATTGTTTACACTAACTATAGCCGGTTTCTTTAAAAATAAGGGACTGTTCGTTATCTATTGCTAAGGGGGGGTCGGTGATTTTCAACCAATTCAGGCATATAAAAAATGTACCCCTCCCGAAAGTGGATATTTTTAAAAATTCCCCCCCCCCCCCCCCCCCAAGTTGATGTTACGTGCAAAATTTAACCTGGCGCCACGTGTTCAGAAAATCTATGCCTTTTCTCTCCCATCGGCCCCCCTCGCTTTCCATTTGGCCAACAATATTGAACGACGAATGTTAAAAGAATGTCTGTGAAGTACATACGCGAGCCTACCGGTACAAGCATCTTCGTGGTCTGCAAAACGTATGCAGAATGCACCGCCTTCAATCCACACTGAGCTTTTGGCGCTGAGGATTTGTGGGCTGCCATTTCAGCAGGAATGGTACAACGAGACCTATTGCACCGCCACCTGGTACCAAACAAATCGCGATGGCGAGGGCACACTGTCATTTTCAAATACGACTCTTCTATTTCAAAAATGCCTAAAAATCACCGATTGAAAAGTCAGTCAATCGGAAGTAGTTATATAATAGAAAAGAATCATGTTTGCGATGTCTAAAAGCTTACCTGCGCGAGTTAGCAATAACTTTGTTTCACTGTCCACGACAGAATCGTCGCTTATTTTAGACGATCATTTTACAGTAGACCAGCGGACATCTTTCTTGCAATCGCCCATTGAAACACATTGCACATTGGCCGGTGTAGGATTGTATACTAGGATTGTAACACGTCTTACTCGGAGCATGTGGTGATTAGAATGATACTTTATTCAATGCAATCACATGTATTAAATTACACTTCCGGTGACGTAAGTCATGAACACTACAGCCGGGTTGAAAGAACTTGGACCGCAGGCACCACCAACGAAGCAAGAATAGCCACAAGGTGCCATAAAGGCTTTGATCTCATCGCGAAGAACGACAAGAACTTGTTCTTAGAGCATACAATATTCTCGAACAATGACAACCATGAACGTACAAGTTTGGAGGTCTGCCAAAATTCCAGAGCGCGTGTCACGCAATCTTATTGTAACATGTCAACATACGACCTTTGCTCCCGTCCTTGTCTTGACACATTTTAGAGTACCTAAACAACACTACCATATGCTTAGCATGGCTCAAATATTATTCAGGATATTTCCAGACTCGGCAATCGAGTGCAAGACTGGCTTGGTTAAGCACATCGGGTAAGTTTTGTAACCTCCTGTTGTTGTGGTTTCGAGCGGACGAAATTAGAGCGAGTGGGTTTGCTATTTATAACTCGGTTGCATGAAATTTTGTTTAAAGATATCCTTTTAATCCAACCCCAGAGAAATCGGAATAGGTTATTTTTAAAGAAACCGGCTATAGTTAGTGTAAAGAATGTTCTTTATGGATCGGCGCTTGTTCGTTTCACAGCCTGTCCTGGTGTCAAGATTTGTAAAAGTAGTCTTCACATTTCGGTCTCTCGACGGGGTAATTTTGTAGTGTCGTCGGAAATATTTTAACACCTTATACTACAAGGGTTGTGCTTTAAGACTGTTATCATTTTAAGTTCAAACTTTACGTACCAATTGGGTTTCTTTAGCGTTGAAATTGGACGAAATTGGCTAAAATCTTAAATTGTCGAAATGGGGTTTCTTCTAACGGCCGAAGAATTTCAATATTCCAGCTTATCTCAAATAAACTAGTGCATTACGAAGAGCGAGGGTGTGTTTATATTTTGTTAACATTTCATGAACAGAAGACACAGCGTTTCTCTGTACGAGCGAGATGAAAATGGGCAATTTTCGGTTAATTTCGTATTATTTTCAAACTTTGCCCGATTTACAAAAAAATAAAACGCTGCCAAAACTTTTGACTCTATTTTTGAAAATACTTTACTATAGAGATTATATGGACAAAATATGAAGGAATTCGAAATTTCACGAGTGACGTCCGATTTTCGATAAGTATATGTAATAGGACAACATGCTGTCCAATTTGGAAATAATTTGATGAAAAAAATTCCGAGGACAGCCAAAATTGGACGAGGCCGTAGGCCTCGTCCAATTTGGCCGTCAGAGGAATTTTTTGAATCTAATTATTTCCAAATCGGACAAGCATGTAGTCCTGTTACCTATTAATTATATAGCTAGTCAGTCAATCCAGCGTAAACACTTATGTCCAGAACGGAAAAAGCCTGCAGTAATAGCAAGAATAGCATACTTTAGCATCTGCAACTCAGTGAAAGCATTGTCTTCACAAATAAAACTCAACAAGAAGTTGCTATAGCAACTTAAAACCGCGCTTATATTTTTGAAAATGACAAATAAAAGCAAGGGACCGCGGACGAAAATGCTGCTGGTGTACGCAGGAGCTACTGACAGCTCTAATCAGCCAAAAATAAAATACAAAGACAATAAACTGCAAGGCTGACACTACGTAGAAATGAAAAGCCTTAACGGGACAACGACATGATAGAGTCCAAACTGAAAGTCAAAAATGCAAACTCTGGACAGCTGTTTCGACCTGATTGGGTCTCGTCAGCAGAGTGTATGCCGCACAGAATAGAACAACTAGCTGGAAGACAGTTGTCTATAAAGTGCTCGCTGGTAATGACAAACCGAGAGGGCTCAAATTCGAAAGCCCGCCCATTGACAACAGCCGCGTGACTATTACTCAATAGGTCAAGAATTCGAAATATCATGTCGTTGTCGTGATAAGGGAAGTGAGGATAGCCAGAACTATCCGTACACAGAAATCATGGACAAAGCCATGTGAAAACAACACTGCAAACATGGACAAAACCATGTGAAAACAGTGAAAATGTACAGCATATCGGATCTCATATTTTTGGCTAATTAACAGCTTTCTTTCTCGAAAGTCACGGTTAAATTTAATATGTTTGCCTTATGAGTAAAGGATTAGCAAAGTAGTCACGTTAGTCACACAATCCGAGGTCTACGTTTTCCCCGGCTATCTTTAGCTTGGGGGGTTTTCCCTTCTAATGACGTAACCCCTGCACGTTCGGGCACGCTCAATTGTTTACTTAAGCAAATATTTCATTTCCTTTCAAATATTTGAACTCACTTCAAGGAAATAGCCAAAGAATTCACTTCGATTGCCTAAACCCACAAGAAATACTCGCAGAAGAGGAAACAAATTAAATTAATGACCGTCGCTTCTGCCGACATAAACATGCAAATGAACACAATGTTATTTGTCACGTAACGAAAGTGAAACCTGCAACATCAGCGCATTCCATGTCTGACGTAATACCTTTTTCAGTGTATTCAACAGTCGCTTTGAATCCAACGCTTTCATAAAACCAAAAGAAAATATACTTTATGCACAATAAAGAAAACAATATCCGCAACATTTTCCGTACATCATTGTTCCAACAGCTTTTGGCGAATAAGCATCCCAGGTTGCGTGATTCAGTCCCGATCGTGATTTGGCCGAGGGGAGGTTTGGGTCTGGTCACCGACAAAAAAACGGAAAAAAAAAAAAAAACAAGAAGTTGCTATAGCAACTTAAAACCGCGCTCATATTTTTTGCTAATGCACAGCTTTCTTCCTCAAAAGTCAGGGCTAAATTTAATCTGTTTGCACTATGAGTAAAGGACTACCAAAGTAGTCACGCGAGTCACACAATCCAATATTGCACCATCGTTCATAGCCGTTGTGAAATTTATGATGACGTAATGGTCTTAATCTGGAACTTCGCTGAAGACATGAATGGGCATGAATTAAACAAAAAGGAAACTAGCATTCCACTACTTGGATGCTAGTAATAACTGTTATTTTCTTTAGGTAAAAGTCACGATTAAATGTAATTGGTTTGTGCCGTGAGTGAGAGCCCGCAGGAAGGTAATCACACGATTCTAACATTCTAAGCTTTACAATGTTCACGGCTATATTTAGAAGGGCGGTGTACGGCGGTAATTTCCCTACCAGTGATGCAATCCCTGCAAGTGCTTACCTTGGGGGTTTTCCCTTCTAATGACGTAACCCCTGCACGTTCGGACACGCTCAATTGTTTACTTAAGCAAATATTTCATTTCCTTTCAAATCTTTGAACTCACTTCGATGAAATAGCCAAAGAATTCACTTCGATTGCCTAAACCCACAAGAAATGCTCGCGGAACGGGAAACAAATTAAATTAATGACCGTCGCTTCTGCCGACATAAACATGCAAATGAAACACAATGTTATTTGTCACGTACCGAAAGTGAAACCTGCAACATCAACGCATTCCATGGCTGATGTAATACCTTTTTTCAGTGTATTCAACATTCGCTTTGAATCCAACGCTTCGATAAAACAAAAAGAAAATATACTTTATGCACAATGAAGAAAACAATATCCGCAACATTTTCGGTACATTAATGTTTCAACAGCTTTTGGCGAATAAACATCGTAGGTTGCGTGATTTCAAAGTCCCAAACACGATTTGGCCGAGTGGAGGTTTGCGTCTGGTCACCGACAAAAAAAATACAAAAAAAAAAAAATAATAATAACAAGAAGTTGCTATAGCAACTTAAAACCGCGCTTATATTTTTGGCTAATTAACAGCTTTCTTTCTCAAAAGTCACGGTTAAATTTAATCTGTTTGCATTATGAGTAAAGGACAAGCAAAGAAGTCACGTTAGTCACACAATCCGAGGTTTACGTTATCCCCGGCTATCTTTAGCTTGGGGTTTTTTCCCTTCTAATGACGTAACCCCTGCACGTTTGGGCACGCTCAATTGTTTACTTAAGCAAATATTTTATTTCCCTTTAAATTTTTGAACTTGCTTCAATGAAACAGCTAAAGAATTTCTTTTCAATTGCCTAAACTTTCAAGAAATACTCGCAGAAGTGCAAATAAATTAATGACCGTCGCTTCTGCCGATATAAACTTGCAAAAAAAAAAAACACAATGCGAACAAAATGAAGAAGAAACAGTGTGCGTGACAATTGGCGGTTGACTTGTTGCAGTCGAAATTATGCAAATTTTGGCCAAATTCCCACGTGCCCGTCGCGTGAAGCAAGATAACAAACTATTTAACATTCGTGGTTTGAATTGAGCCGCCTTTTGAACATTGAAATATTTTCTTCATGAATGGAATATTGAAGCGAAGAATAAAATCAAATTTCCATAAAAAAAATTCATTATTCACCCTCGATAGTAACGCTTGAGCTGTTTTGACTGCAACGACCGTCGCTTCTGGCGAAATAAACATGCCAAGTAAACACAATCTTATTTGTCACGTAGCGAAAGTGAAAGCTGCAACGTCAGCGCATTCCATGGCTGATGTCATACCTTTTTTTTAGTGAATTCAATATTCCTTTTGAATCCAACGCTTCGAAAAAACCTAAAGAAATATACATATTATTCACAACAAAGAAAACATTATCCGTAACATTTCCCGTACATCATTGTTCCAACAGCTTTTGGCGAATAAGCATCCCAGGTTGCGTGATTCAGTCCCGATCGTGATTTGGCCGAGGGGAGGTTTGGGTCTGGTCACCGACAAAAAAACGAAAAAAAAAAAAACAAGAAGTTGCTATAGCAACTTAAAACCGCGCTTATATTTTTGGCTAATTACAGCTTTCTTTCTCAAAAGTCACGGTTAAATTTAATATGTTTGCATTATGAGTAAAGGACTAGCAAAGTAGTCACATTAGTCACACAATCCGAGGTTTACGTTGTCACCGGCTATCTTTAGCTTGGGGTTTTTCCCTTCTAATGACGTAACCCCTGCACGTTCGGGCACGCTCAATTGTTTACTTGAGCAAATATTTCATTTCCTTTCAAATATTTGAACTCACTTCTAGGAAATAGCCAAAGAATTCACTTCGATTGCCTAAACCCACAAGAAATACTCGCAGAAGAGGAAACAAATTAAATTAATGACCGTCGCTTCTGCCGACATAAACATGCAAATGAAACACAATGTTATTTGTCACGTAACGAAAGTGAAACCTGCAACATCAGCGCATTCCATGGCTGACGTAATACCTTTTTCAGTGTATTCAACATTCGCTTTGAATCGAACGCTTCGATAAAACCAAAAGAAAATATACTTTATACAAAATAAAGAAAAAAATATCCGCAACATTTTCCGTACATTCATGTTTCAACAGCTTCTGGCGAATAAACATCACAGGTTGCGTGATTCAGTCCCGATCACGATTTGGCCGAGTGGAGGTTTGCGTCTGGTCACCGACAAAAAAAATAACAAGAAGTTGCTATAGCAACTTAAAACCGCGCTTATATTTTTGGCTAATTAACAGCTTTCTTTCTCAAAAGTCACGGTTAAATTTAATCTGTTTGCATTATGAGTAAAGGACTAGCAAAATAGTCACGTTAGTCACACAATCCGAGGTTTACGTTGTCCCGGCTATCTTTAGCTTGGGGTTTTTTCCCTTCTAATGACGTAACCCCTGCACGTTCGGGCACGCTCAATTGTTTACTTAAGCAAATATTTCATTTCCTTTCGAATATTTGAACTCACTTCAAGGAAATAGCCAAAGAATTCACTTCGATTGCCTAAACCCACAAGAAATACTCGCAGAAGTGGAAACGAATTAATGACCGTCGCCTCTGCCGACATAAAGATGCAAATGAAACACAATGTTATTTGTCACGTAACGAAAGTGAAACCTGCAACATCAGCGCATTCCATGGCTGACGTAATACCTTTTTCAGTGTATTCAACATTCGCTTTGAATCGAACGCTTCGATAAAACCAAAAGAAAATATACTTTATACACAATAAAGAAAACAATATCCGTAACATTTCCCGTACATCATTGTTCTAACAGCTTTTGGCGAATAAGCATGATTCAGTCCCGATCGTGATTTGGCCGAGGGGAAGTTTGGGTCTGGTCACCTACAAAAAAACGAAAAATAAATCCCGTGCAGAGCAAGAACCGCGCTCGGCCCATGGCCGCGCGGTTAATAATAAATCCCGTGTAAAGCAAGAACCGCGCTCGGCCCATGGCCGCGCGGTTAATAAAACAGTGCAATTTTATTCACCTGAGTTTGTGAAGCTTGCTACAAGGTGAAAATACAGCATCGATCGATGAAAGTCGTAAACAAAGTGACACTTTGTAATTGTCCGAACGAGCTTTCCAACTTCTTGAATCTGACATCCTCCTTTCCACTGTCTGGTTCGTATTCGTCACATTTCAGCGAAAAACGACAAAGAATCGCTTCTACGTAGCTCATGACGAGGAACAATTTCCTTCCAACTTACTCGCTTCACTACGCTGCACTTACGTTCAGCCACGTTTTCTTAGAGGTGTTTAGGCTTTGGTTTTTGCTTCTTAGGTTAGCACTCTTCTCTTCTGACAAGATAGGAATTTCTCATTTTAGTTACTCTTGCTGAAACGATCACGAGAAATTGAAATTTGATCAAATCTCCCTGATAAAATTCCGCCATTGTCAACTTACAGTTTACAGAGCTGACGCTACGCTTTTTGCTGATTGGCTAATTTCTATCACGTCGTTTTTTCTTGCATTTGATTGGCTGAGAGAATTTGTCCAATTTTTCTTAAATTGGACAGCTTGTGCATAAGCCCTAAGTGAAACCATCCAAATTTATCCTAAATTGGACAGCTATCAGAAATTACAAGATAATAGTTGTGCCGGCAATATAGGATTTCTTGACAGCTATATAATTAATTCAGAAATTGGCTCTTAAAACCCCTCGCCGATAGCTCAAGTCAGCTATCTTGTTAGCAAACTGACGCGGAGTCATTTTAACAATAAAAAATAAAGAATAAAAACAGCAGGTGTTATTCGTTAAATAGCCTGTAACTTGCCTGCTCTGGAGACCAATCACCAGTCACAAGAGTCGATTTCATGCCTTTCTGGGGCAAAACATATGGAAAGGGTGGAATATCAGGTGCTGTTGGAAGACGGGAGGTTGACTCGATGCTCCTTTTTCCTTCAACCTTTTCAGCTTTCACTTTTTGATGAATTTTGCCTTTTGAAAGCTTTTGATAATCGGGATCATGTAGAAATCGAGAATCCATCTCCGTCACAAAGGCTGTCACGACATCATCGTCAACGCTGGTGAATTCAATCACAGACAAACGACAACCTGGATTTTCTTGAGAAAACGCTAGTGCCGAATCAACCATAATTTGGGCGCACAACTCACGTGGAAAATCGTAGATGCCCGTACCGATGGCTGGAATTGCGATTGATTTAAAATTTTTTGCAGCATCCAAGGCATTTGTTACTGCATAACGCAAAAGCTTCTCCTCTCTTGGAGATTTGCCCATTGCCTTTTCCCGCGTTACTTCCTTTCTCCAATGTGGTCCAACAGCGTGAATGACTTTCTTGAAAGGCAATTTTCCAGCAGACGTAACAACTACTTGTCCTTCCAAAACAGGCCCTCGGTCAATGATATACCGTTCACATTCATCCTTGATTTCTTCACCCGCAGCTTCGGCAATGGCTTTTGAGACGCCACCCACATGACGGAGATTAGAATTTGCTGCGTTGACAATGACGTCCACATCACGATCGCAGATGTTGTCTTTATAAACAAGAATGTTTTTTCCTTCCGGGGTAAGGAAATTACACAGACTCTCTTTCTTCTTTTTATTTTCTTCTTCTCCATCTTCTTCTTGTTCTCGTTTCTTTGATGCAGCATCCTTTTCAGGGACAAAGTGCTCGATTACACATTTATTCTCATTCTCCAGCAGACTCAGCAATTTCTTGCCCTTGCTTCGATCCAGTACTTTACGCATTCCTGGTTTGTTAAGAAAGACCTTCCGGCGAACAACTTTAGAAGCCAGATCTTGAATCAAATTCGTAGCTTTGTCAACTCCATCAGTCGTTCCAGAGACGACCAAATCCTCGTCATCTTTACCTTCCACTCCCTTAATACGTGTGAAGTGCTCTTTCAGTCCGTCTTCTATTTTCCGAAGTTCCTGTTCTCGGAACTTCGAAAGGAACCGTCTGCAACCTCTTGGAAGAACCACTACGTCATTGACAATGGTATTTTCTTTAAGGAAGCGCTTGACAGCTCCCAGGGCGAACGAAACATCCTCCTTTGTTCCCACTAGCCATATTTTCCTGTTGCTTCTAACAAAAGAGAGGCTTAAAACGCGCTTTTGGGTCAGTTCGTGTCTTAACTGGTGCCACTTTTCACTTTTGTTCAGCTGAACTTGATCATCATCCAAGTCAACGCATTCTTCAACAATCAATCTCTTTACCAGCTCGGAAGCTTTTTCAGCAACTTCACTTTTCATCCCCATAACGACTACAGTTTCCTTTTTCTCTGCATCAAAGGCCAAGGTAGCTTGTAAGTTTTTGGCCGTGAATTGGTCTTTCATGAATGCTTGACACGCTCTACTCCTCAGCAGTTCGACTGCAATCTGCGACATTTCAAGACGTAATTCCCTCATGTTGGCAAGTGCTTCCCATACCGCAGCAGACACCTTGTGAATAGTGCTAAAAGGAGCACGTATTTGAACCTTCCCCTTTTCCAGGAGTATACTTACTTGCGTTTCTTCATGTTGCGTTTCTAGTTCTTTCTCAAAGTCTAAATCTCTTAAGAATTTCAGCTTCATTTGCGAAATATTCTCGACGTCATTGACAATGGTATTTTCTTTAAGGAAGCGCTTGACAGCTCCCAGGGCGAACGAAACATCCTCCTTTGTTCCCACTAGCCATATTTTCCTGTTGCTTCTATCAAAAGAGAGGCTTAAAACGCGCTTTTGGGTCAGTTCGTGTCTTAACTGGTGCCACTTTTCACTTTTGTTCAGCTGAACTTGATCATCATCCAAGTCAACGCATTCTTCAACAATCAATCTCTTTACCAGCTCGGAAGCTTTTTCAGCAACTTCACTTTTCATCCCCATAACGACTACAGTTTCCTTTTTCTCTGCATCAAAGGCCAAGGTAGCTTGTAAGTTTTTGGCCGTGAATTGGTCTTTCATGAATGCTTGACACGCTCTACTCCTCAGCAGTTCGACTGCAATCTGCGACATTTCAAGACGTAATTCCCTCATGTTGGCAAGTGCTTCCCATACCGCAGCAGACACCTTGTGAATAGTGCTAAAAGGAGCACGTACTTGAACCTTCCCCTTTTCCAGGAGTATACTTACTTGCGTTTCTTCATGTTGCGTTTCTAGTTCTTTCTCAAAGTCTAAATCTCTTAAGAATTTCAGCTTCATTTGCGAAATATTCTCGATAAAGGTGGTTCTTTTAGATGTGGCTGTTTTAGATGCCTCAAGTGTCATGTATTGGTGCCATTTGTCACTTTTCTCCAGCTGAACTCGATCCTCATCGGAGTCAAGGTATTCTAATTCTTCAAAAACCAACCTTTTAACCAACTCGGAAGCTTTTTCGGCAATTTCAGTTTTGATACCCATGACGACTACATTTTTCATGCTTTCTGCATCCAAAGCCAAAGCAGCTTGTAAATTGTTGGCCGTGAATTGGTCCTTCATAAATGCTTGAAACGCTCTACTTCTAACCATTTCGACGGCATTCTGCGACATTTCAAGACGTAGTTCCTTCATGTTGGCAAGTGCTTCCCATACCGCAGCAGACACCTTGTGAACAGTGCTATGAGGAGCACATACTTGAACTTTCCCCTCTTCTAGGAGTATCCTAACTTGGGTTCCTTCGTGTTTGGTTTCCAGTTCCTTTTCAAATTCTACATCTCGTAAGAATTTCAGCCGCATTGGCGAAATATTCTCAATAAAGGTGGTTGTTTTAGATGCTTCAAGTGGCATGTACTGGTGACACTTTTCACTTCTTTCCAGCTTAACTCGATTCTCAGCTAAGTCAAGGCATTCTTCAACAACCAAGGTTTTTACTAACTCGGAAGCTTTTTCAATAACTTCGGTTTTCATCCCCACGACGACCATATTTTCCTTATTTTTAGGGTCAAAAGCCAAGGAAGCCTGTAAATTGTTGGCTGTGAATAGGTCCTTCATGAATGCTTGACACTCTGTGCTCGTAAGTATTTCGACAGCATTTTGCGATATTTCAAGGCTTAATTCCCTGATGTTGGCAACTGCTTCCCATATTGCTACAGACACCATGTGAACAGTATCTTGAGGAGCACGAATCTGGACCTTTCCCTTGTCCAAGAGTATTGTTACTTCTGTTTCTTCATGTTGGGCTTCCAGTTCCTTCGCAAAACCCAGATCTCTCAAGAACTGTAGCCGAATTGGTGAAATATCAATATGATAGGTCGTTTTAGATGCCTCGAGGTCTTGCTTTCTTCTCATTCTCTTCTGTAATTCTTGCAGTTCTTTTTGTTCTTTCCAAAAGCGCTTGACAGCTGCCAGAGCAAAGGAAATATCTTCTTTTGTTCCCGCTAGCCATATTTTCTTGTTGCTTCTATCAAACGAAAGGCTTAAAATTCGCTTTTCGGTCAGTTCATCTATTAGCTGGCGCCACTTGTCACTTTTCTCCAGCTGAACGTGATCCTCATCTACGTCCAGGCATTCTTCCACGAGCAACGTCTTTACCAACTCGGAAGCCCTTTCAACAACTCCAGACTTGATCCCAGTGACAACGACTATATTTTTCTTGTTTTCGGCATCAAAAGCCAAGGTAGCTTGTAAATTGTTGGCTGTGAATTGGTTCTTCATGAAACCTTGACACTCTGTACTCCTAAGTAATTCGCCAGGATTTTGCGACATTTCAAGGCTTATTTCCCTTATGTTGGCAACTGCTTCCCATATTGCTGAAGACACCTTGTAAACAGTATCTGGAGGAGCGCGAATATGAATCTGTCCCTTGTCCAAGAGTATGCTAACTTCTGTTTCTTCGTGTTCGGTTTCCAGTTCCTTCGCAAAGTCTAGATCCCTCAAGATCTGTAGTCGAGCTTGTGGAATATCAATAACATAGGTCGTTTTAGATGCCTCAAGGTTAATCCTTTTCTCAATTTTTGTTTTCAGCTCCTGTAATTCTTCCACGAGGCGCTCGACATCTTTCTTCTTTCCTGTTAAGGCAATTGTATGTTGCTGGGCTAAATACTGAAATTTCAGCTCCTCCTTAACGGAAGCACTATTTTTGTTTACGTAATCCACCACAGCGGGCCAAGCTTCTGGCAGGACATGTGTAGTTGTTGTAACGAACACATCTAGAAAGGAAGCGATGTCCTCGCATGCAGTGTCGAAACTATTCTTGTCTGCTGACGCTTTATCCACAGGTGTAACAGTGATACTGCTTGCACCCTCTTCCCAATTTATCTTTACATCATGCATATCATGGATCTCCGTGAAGTCAGCCTTGTAGCTTTCAAAAATAAAAAGCATTACTTGTTCGTCTACTGGGATACTTTTCGTCAGTTGAACTTCATGTTCATTCGGCTGAGAGACTGGCCTTTCAAAGAAAGAATCGTGGGGTCTGATTTCCAGCTGTGCACCATTAAGGCCGTGATTCTTTTCCATTACTTTGGCAATAGCTGCTGGGTAGAATTTTAGTCGACAGGTTAGTTTGTTTTGATAGTCGTAACATAGCGAAAATATGTGCTATAATGCTGGTATTTTTGAACACATAGTAACTTAAGAACAAATGTTAGTAGATATCAAGTATGTGGCGGCTTAAGTCGACAAATCTTTTTTTCTTCTTTTGTCCACAAATAACCTTAAGGTGATTCTACTGAAAAAGAAGGAGTATTTAAGATTTCCTGAGACTTGGTCCAGTTCATGACTATGTTATAAGCATTACAAAAATGCAACAAAAAATGGCGGTCACCGTGCTCGTTTTTGTGCAACCTGGATGGCTATTATAGTAAAAAATAATGACCCGCGAGGTTTATATTAGGAACCTTAGTAATCTGAATAGGGAACTATCATTTCTAGAGAAAAATTCTTGCATTAAAATATCGGAGCAGTTCAGCAAAATAGGCTTTAATCTTACATAAAAAAATATTTTAATTGAACGGAATTTAGATTATGAAAGAAATTAAAGATTTTGCTGCGTGTGCACGTAAACAGCACTTCCTAAATACGTGCTTTTTCGAGCATTCAAATAAAAATATCTCAAAGTAGAGTATTAAACTTTTCCTTAAGGTTACCGTATATCTTTGGGGGTGTCTCACGTCTAAACGATATAGCGCAGTCAGAATAAACTGTAGACAGCTAAAACCCTATATCAAATTAAAGCTTATTGAGTTGGCTTTCAATATATAAAAAACATTTTTTAGTAGAATAAAATGTCAATCTTTTAGGAACCTCGAAACACGAGCGCCTGAGTCGCCTTTTGAAGGCTACAAGTCAAAGCGAATTTAGTATTTCGCTAATTTGATTTGTTCTTTGGTTTCCGGACCCCAAGCGCTAAGAAAACGTGTCGGCGTTTTGTCATATTCAATTGCAATAAAAAGATACAAGACATTTCGCAAATAGGGCTAAAACACACGGGAGTGATCTTACAAAAATCGCTCCAGTAGAAAAAGTATACAAAAATAAAAAAATCGCCGACACGTTTTAGTTATTAACATGTTAAACTAGCTGCTCGCCAAATTTGACGTAGAAGGGGCAAATTCCTTTGGAGTTGTAGCTCTTTAAAGTGCCGCGTTCAAAGCGAAAAATTGATTTCAGAAAACAGCGCTTAAAAAAATATCTTGCAATGCAAACAAACACCGCCCACATGAAGCTTACAACACCTTCTCGAATAACAAGGCCAATCAGTGCGCGAGATTGGCGGCTCTCGTGATACTTCCCGCGAAAACTGTCTCGGTTGAGTGCATACACGTCATATGGATGTCAATCAAAAGAAGAATTTTTACTTCCGGTCAAAAACGAAGTACGCTCATTTCTCCGCCGATATTCACTCTTTTTTAAAACTTTTTTTTTTAAATGAAAGACCATACTTGGACTATTACTTGGATGTAAAAATCCGATTTCGGGAAAAATTGTCGATCTGAAGGTATACGGTAACCTTAAATCGCGATATATTGTAGTCGACCGTATGTCATTTAAATTAATGCATTAAAAATGGGGGTCACCGTGCTCGTTTAGAAGAAAATGAGCGTTTATTTCCCTGCCGAGCTTAATCTGAAAGAAATGCCGTAATGTTCTGTGTGCGCCCGCGCTCGTGCGTGCGCTAAATGACGCCAAAAATCATGCGCAGCAAGGATGCACAATGCAATTCAGTGGAATCACCTTAAGGTAGATATGACATATGATGTACTGTAGCTTTTTGGCTCAAAACGCTTTCAATTAAAAAAAAAAACCCAGACCTCAGAGACTCAAAGGACAGTGCAGAATGCGAAATGGCTGATTAATTAAAAGTATGGTGATTTATGTAGTTTGTTTGCTTATCTTATTTCGCTTTGACGTTAAAACGCCAGACGTGATACTAATGCCTATCTTTACTACCGTAACACAACCTTTTTCGTTTGCAACATGATATTTGTTTTTTTCTGCAAAACAATGTAACCCGATACTTTTGTTTTTCACTTCAAAGTATGCCAAATGATACTTCTGTTCTCCTTTCAAACATACTTTTCCACTATTTTGTTATTACTCGTTATTTTAACTATTGAATTATTGTTGGGACCAAGAAGCCAGAAAACTAAAATTCCCGTGAATTCAAAATTCAGCTGGTTAAAATTCGATTCCTACACACGCTTCTGAATGCCTCGAAATCCCAAGCCGCTTCCGGTTGTCTGAGCTGTCAAACTTGTGGCCAATCAGCGCAATCCCTAATAGGCTGTCTCGTTTTTCCGCTTGACTGAGTTTTAACACGATGTGCGTGTGCGATGTTGCAATTCAACTGTCACGAAAGTCGTTTCTCGAAAAGTAATAGACGGATCAAATCAAAAAAACATAACTTTCGAAAGGGTTTTCAAAGCGCATCACAGCTGAAATATTTGTTTTATGGTTGATAGAAAATTTGCGCCAAAAATCCCGGAACAATTTTTTGCATATTTAATTATGAAGGTACTGTGTCTGATATATACCAGAGCTCTGCAATGAGAAGCTGTTGATTTTTTTTTCACGAACAGTGCAAGTTCTAGGAAAGTTCGATGGCAGTTGCTTTACTGTAAATAATAAAAACAGTTAAAACACTGATGGTATAAATTAATTAACGGAAAGGTTTTCTTGGTTTATGAAGAACAAAGAATTATTTCACACAAAGCACTGCGTCGCCATAAAGTCTAATTTAATTAACTGCGGTTTTAACTTGGCACCACGAAGTCTACAACAGTCGTACCGCAGAGAAAGGCATGTGACGTCCAGGAGAGTTCAAGGCTGTAACCTAGACTTATCTTCTGCGCATGCGTTTACTGCAAAGTTTCCTGTTCTTGGGAGAATAGCACCACAAGGATAACGTGGGGCTTTCAGAAACAAATATATAGTCTTTGTGTTCTTCGTACAAGAGTAACGCAGAAACACTCCATGTTTTACATAGTGCATACAGTCGGGTACTCCCCACCCCTAACCCCCTGCGCATGCATAAGAATAATTTATGAATTAATTAATTAATTAATTGATATCAATTACTTAATCAGCTATCAAAGTCTACACCTTAGTGCTTTAGCGGACGACAGCCCCCACAACCATCACAATAGTGCATTCTGCACTAAAAATGAATTTCGCCTATGCGAGTGAACGCAACGTTTGAAAATTGGGAATGTCGATTACATTATTTGCGTTCGTCTGCAAAAAAGAAACGGAAGTTTTCGATACTTTGTTTCGAAGTACAAAGTGGTTAACGCATACAAACATACTGTAACTTCACTTTAGCGCAATTCCAGAAGAAAATATAAACTTTAAAGAAGTGCCTATTTGTAATTTGAGAAATTAGCCGAACTTTACACAGCTTCATGCCAACAGATATTTGAATCTTTATTAACCTAAAAGTGATGGTTTATTTTGAAGATAGATGCTGCATACCTTGTGGATCTTCAAAGTAGACCAACGCCCATCCTTCCTTTATGTTAAGTTCAACGTTGCTAACATCACCGCCGTTCTTAGGGTTGTCAAAGTAGTAAAAAACTGCATCCTTAGTAGTGTTTTCCCTGTTTAGACCTGTCACTTCTACGCAATTGCAAACAGGAACCTGCTCTATTGATAACCTTTTATCGTCCAGCGGTCTGTTCGCAACTGCCTGGGTAATGGCCTGATAGTCTGCGTGAGAACAAACGTATAACTCTCATGCAAGAATAACAAGGAAGCAAGCAAGAAGGCGAGAGAACAGCAACAACTACAACAAGATGATCCATAAATACTATTATAATATTATTAATATAATACACAAGGAGAAGAGGGGAGCGCTTATTCGAAGGAGGGCACTTATACTATCCAGACCGGGGGGGGGGGGGGGGGGGGGTGCTCGCGCTGACCCTGAACGCTTTTAACTTTTTCAAGATTCAACTGTAACTTTATTTTGGCTCCTATTAATCTTTCTAAGAAAAAAAAGCTAATAAATTACCCGTGTAAACAAGGACACTGTTCTCTTACCGGTGTAGTTGAAGCTTAAAGGATAATGAATAAATGACAAAAGAAACAGGTTTTCATCTTATTTCTTCTATTGAAGAAACTGAGGGGGACGGGCGCTTATTAGGGCGGGGTAGGGCACTTATTAGAGGGTAGGCGCTCATTACAAGGTGGGCGCTTCTTCGAGGAAATACAGTACTGTTCCCGACGAATAAACCTTGTTACAGTTTAGCCTTATGTTTTTATGCACTATAATAGCATATCAGTGCCATTTATTCTCAAAGATGTATTTGATTCTGCGTTAGTGGAAAAAAAGTTGTACTTAAACTTGAAAACAAAAAACAAATTAAACTTACTGAGCGTTTCATTAAACGTCAGAAGCGCACACCCTTGCTCTCCAAACACAACAGTTAACACGTCCACTCCACTAATTAGTTCCATGTAACATTGAATTCCATCCGATGTAGTTTTTTCACTCAGACCTTTCACAATGAGTCTTTTAGTGTCAATAGCTTCTTTCTTCAACGGCTGACTGAGGGTAACACTAAGTTCTGCTTTGTCAAGGATGAGAATTCCTTTGTTAATAACTCGACGTGCACCTACAGAGCAAAGACCAGTGGAAAAATCAAATTGAGGAATGAAGTTATTCGATGTTTCTGCGCAGAGACCCGTAGAAATTTAAGATGAAAAAATGACAATAATCTTCCGGCTACACAATTTATTTTTGTCTTACCTTATTTTTAACATCCAAAATAAAAAGGAGTGGGGTGGAATGTTGCGTAATGATACCAATAACGGTTGCAAAAGAGAAGGTTACGAAAGTCATGGTAATATTTTGTTTTACTCTACGACAGGATCACAGGAAGCCTAACGGTTAAGGTCATATTACACTAAGCAATTGTTTCTGTAACTTGCAACGCAACGATGACGAGTGAAACGCTCGCATTTTTTTGTTCGCAACTTGTAACTCCCTCCCCCCCCCCCCCCCCCCCACGGAAGCCTTTACCAAAGACGCGCTCTGATTGGCTCGCTTCAATTACACGCAGCAACTTGTCTCACAGCGTTGCGAAAAGGGGAGGATAGTTCTACTTTTCCTGCAGCTTGCAGCGCAACATTTTGTTGCATCGCGAAAATGAGATGTAAGACGGGCAATTTTCTTGGCAAAATGCAATGCAATGTTTGTTGCGTTGCAAGTTGGTGAAAAAATTGCCTCGTGTAGCAAGGCCCTTAGTGAACTTCTATTTCAGAAATGCAAACCTTGATGTTGGAGGTGGGAGAATGGCCTTTACTTCCCCTGTGTTGTATTTACCTTCTCAAACGGACCGTTTCCTCAGGAATAAGTGGGTAATAGAGAGAATTTTGACCAAAACCAACAAATATGCTGCACGTAAAATATAATGGACATCCGACAGGTCGAAGAATCGACGGTGTGAAAACTGATCTATTTATCACTGTTCGAGTAGAGGTCTCTCATTGCAAGCCTGGCCTGCGAGCTGATTTTAATGTAGTATGGACTGCGGTGGGTCGCACTTACTTTCCGCTGTTACAAAAGTGACGGCTGCATATCCCAGCTCAGGCGTAAAATTCACATGTTCTACCTCTCCTCCTCCAGATCGCAATGTGTTCTCAAAGAAGATCGTAATGCCGTCTTTTGTTGTTGTCCTAGCAAGTCCAGTTACCTCGATGGTTCGTGATTCTTGTATTTCCTCTTTGTCAGGCAAGCAATACGCAACGTTACCAGGTGTAACATTCAGGATAGGTCCTTCGCGGCTATGCTTCTCAGGTCGTAAAACAGTGTTCATGGCTATAAATTGTATATAACACATTGTTCATAACTGTAAAAATGCATAAGTTGTAAACCATAAACGATAAGTCTTTTCTCTTGTGGTTTACAATGACCACAGGTCTTTGGAGATGTCGTTGAACGCTTTTATTGACTGTGTAAGAATCCAAAAAGGGCGCATTTTATAAGAGGGTCTCAACGGTGTGGTGGCTTTTACGGTTAACGGCTAATAATTTGGCTTTTCCATTGTTTTAAAAAGTTAAAAGTTAATTTAGTTTATTGTTGTAAACGTATTTAAGGTCTCACGACCATTTCAGGATTAAAAAGTAGATTTAATTATTGTAGACATAGTAAACTGCTGTAACAATCTACATGTTCCATTTCTATACTGCGGTAGAAAAATTTACATCTACAAAATAACAGATTTTTAAATTACTGTAAAAGCAAGGAGCAACCATTCTATACAAGTATACGTGTAACCCATGTCATGAGTATACTTACTTGTATGTGTTATTGCGTCTACCGTATATACTTATTTACAACTAAGTCAACTCAAACATTAAACTGAAAAAGGTCTGAAAATAGTCAGAGCAACAGTCAGACGGCCATCAAAACGTACTTTTTGAAAAATGTTCACTTTAATAAATTCAATTTACCGAGGACTAAACATGCTTGTCAGGTCCGTAGGAACGAATTTTGAGGTAAGGGGCCCCATTGCGATATATTAAAATGGGTCGAAGGCCCTTTTCCGTAGGAGGGTTCGGGGGCATCCTTCCCTGGGAAAATATTTTGAAAATCTGGATACCCTTTAATGCCATTTGGTGAAATTTGGAACACTATTTCAGAAGAGCTAATGCGGCCCATCTTGTATATGATTTTTTTTCTTTGCGTTTTTCCTTACACGAATTTTTTTGGATAAATTCCCTTGTATTACGTTTTTTCCCCATTCCCACCCCCATCACTTTTCTAATGGTCCGTCCCTAATTATATTTAACTTTCATAAAAAAAAAGACAATACGAAGCATGTAGCATGTGGACGTTCTTCTTTATCTGTTAACCGTGACTAGAAATTCTTGAAGAACTCTTCAATGGAACAAAGCTGTGCAAAAAGTTTGTCTGGTTTCAGAAACCTTTCTTAGTAACAAACTTGTAATTAAGAAGCCCCCACTTAACAGTGTCGGTCTTTCGCTGTACCGAGATACTCAAAAGGTAAGACACGAAAATCTTCACAAGAGATCTCGAGACTCTCACTCTCGTGGTATTTCGTGGCCAAACATTTTTTTACGGTTAACAACTTTTACGGCTAACGGTTAAAATTTTCCAATTTTTACGCCTAACGGCTAAGTTTTTAGCCAGTTTTACGTCTAACGGTTAACCTCATTGAGACCCTCTTATAAGTTTCTTATTTGGTCGTATCGTTTATGGATTTTTTTTCTCGACAACCTTTGTTTACTCAGGTATATACAAGAGATTAAGTTATTTAGCCATACCGCAAACACTCGAAAGAATTGACACTCTGCTCACCTAACAGAAATATTTGCACCGTTATTTAAAATAAGAAAAAACCCTAACATGTGCTTCTACCCTTTACCGTTATTTATTATAAGAAACCAAATGCCAATAACTCAAGCCGCTTACCATCAGCGTCCTCAAACGTTAAATAGTCTTCTCCAGCGTCACTTTTGAAATCGACAGTTTCCACCTCTACACCTCCTGAACGCTTGTTTTCTTTATCGGTGCTTCCTGCAAGACGAGCTACCTTAATGGTCTTGTCCGGCTTCTTCTCTCTAGTGTCACGCAACTCTAAACTGACGTTTAGTGCAGTGCCGTTCAGGGTGTGCTTGTCACGTTCAACCACACAGTTTGCCACTAGAGAGGAAACACGTCTGGATAAATGGTTGAGAAATCACCGGCCAAAATAATTGTATGACTTGTTCTAGTGGGCTCTTTACAGATGACCACTTTGAACTTGACAAACAGACATTAAAGCCCTTACTAACTTCTTTATTGTACTATGTCCTGGGCTTAATTCATAGTTGTACGAGCACACCTTCTTCTGTTTTATCTACCTGTCCTCTTCAAAATGCTCAGCGCTTATCTACAATTGTTATTCCTTGAACAGAAACGCAGCTTTCTATTGGACGAGAACGTCACATGTGACACGCCTTAAAACGTTAAACCTCCGTAGGGCTGCAAAAGATACCAACTTTCTGAAACAAAAACAGCTAAATTGTGTATGTACAGATGGGCTTCGGATATATATTCTATTTATGTAATCCATATACAAGTGCTCATGCTCATGCCTGACAATATTTTCAATTAAGATGAGAAACAACAGATTCAGTCGATATAAATATAAAATAAATTACCTTTATTTAGACAAGGTAGTATTTAAAGGGCCTTGTATTCCTGATAGAACTGTAATTTCGATTAGAGATATGTCATGTTTTGAGGGATGGGTGTAATATAACCTCACCAAATGCAAATCCTCTGCTAGCATTCTTATTCAAGAACGCTTCCTTAATTTTCTGTTCTAAAAAAGCCTACCCTGTCTCATTTTTTTTTTGAAAGAAAAGTAACCGGTGTGTTATTAGTGGATCAATCTCACTTGCTTACCGTCAGCGTACTTAAACGTCACGAAAGCCTCTCCAGCGTCATGTCGGAAATCCACATTTTCCACCTCACCACCTCCGGAACGCCGCTTGTTTTCAAAATACAACCAAATCCACTCTTCATTGGCGCTTGGTGGAAGACCAGCTACCTTAATAGTTTTGGTCTTCTCGTCTGTAGTGTCACGCAAATGTAAACTGACATCAAGTTTACTACCGTTCAAGGTGTGCTTGTCACGCTCAATGACACGGGTAGCCACTAAAAAGTATACAAATCTGGATAAATATCTGAAAAATAATTAACCGTTATAATTGTACTGCATTACTTGTGATTTTGAGGTCTATTTGCAAATCACCAAAAATACGTTTTTTCAGGCTCTTTTGCAATTCCTTAAATTGTACATAACTGCCAAGATCATTCCGTCACTTTACAATACTAATTCGGTCTGGATAAACCGATTTATTATTGTACCGCGCAGGATATAGTTTATTACCCTCTTTGCCTACTACTGGACAGATGTTCTTTCGGAAACCTCTGCGTAGGAGGGGGAAAGGGGGAGAGAGGGGGGAGGGGGGAAGGGGGTTGTCTCAAAGAAAAGTGAGAAGAAAATTGCTGAGCGGATATATCATGTATCAAAAATGTTGGATTTCGCACTTTTTATCACACGGTTAAATACGGGTTTACTTAATTCAAACCAGGATCAAAGCCAAATTATCTGCGCCATTTCATAGTGGATCCGAGATCCGCCTACTTACCATCAGCATCCTTAAACGTCACGAAAGCCACTCCAGCGTCACGCCGGAAATCAACATTTTCCACATCTCCACCTCCGGAACGCCGCTTGTTTTCAAAATACAACCAGATCCACTCTTCATTGGTGTTTGCTGGAAGACCAGCTACCTGAATGGTTCTGTCCTTTTTATCACCAGCGTCACGCAACTCTAAACTGACGTTAAGTGCAGTGCCGTTCAAGATGTGGCTATCACGCACGACCACACGGTTTGCCACTAGAGAGAACACGAAAATTGATGAACTAAAACAGTATAATTAACCGCAATAATTTTGCGAGATATGTTGCAGTACATTGTTTGGAAAAGAATGACATTTGAACTTAACAAACAGACAAGCAAGCCCTCAACAACTTTTTTTAACGATATGATTTTCATTTATTTGCTTTTATAACTTTCCCATGTCCTTGAAAACGGATGACTGTTTACCTTGGGCTTGAGTGAACTGTAGGCCCTAGATCGTATCCAACGATCGTATGGTTACTTTGGGAAACCTTCATTCAATTCTCTTTCTTTCAGATATTGCTGATGTAACTTAAAGGCAACTTTCGTTCATTCTTTCGTTCTTTGATTTCTCGCTTTTTTGTCGGTTTTACTTAGAAAACTCTTAGATGATAATGTGCATGAACAAACCAATCACTCAACCATTATTTGCTGGCAGTTATTTCCACATCACGTTGCACGGTGGGCTTTCAACTAATGAAAAAGAAGTAAAAAAATAATCATCGAATGACATAATTGTCAGTATATTATTACCTTCAGCTGACTCAAACTTAACACGTGCCGAATCGCCTTCGATATTCATTTCTTCCACAGGACCGCCTCCTGATCGCCGCGTGTTCTCTAAGTAGTTCAGAAGATCGTCTTCCGGTGTCTTCTTAGAAAGTCCCCGTATGAAGACAACACAAGTCTGCAAACGAACATGACTTACATGTGACTAACAAATGACTATATTTAGTTCTTATTAACCGAGCTTGGTCAGTCTGTATGGGAGAATCTTGAACGTGGTCGTTCAGTACAGACCGAACACTGTGATCTTCCATACAGAGCGACTAAGCTCGATTAATAAGATGCTTCTTTTTTTAGTGGTGTTGAGTTGTTTCGGTTTCTGGCCTTGCAATTTTGTCTCTAGCTGGTGTATTGACTGCGCTGAACTGAGCTGAACTGAAATTTGACAACGTATATATGCTCTTTCTCTAAGGATCTTTCACTAAGTATTGTTTTTTCTTTTTAACAGAAAGAAGACTGACTTTCTTTTTTAACAGCTGGACCGGTCGTGATACCGGAAAATAAAGACCGCGATCAATATCAATTTTAACCAATCCAATCAATACTTCCCAGTCTTTTTGAGCCATGGCCATATTTAACAATTATTCGCCGAAGGCGAAGGGATTATTGTTGAATAATCCCCGAGACGAAGTCGAGGGGATTATTCAACAATAATCACTGAGCCTGAGGCGAATAATTGTTTTAGTATAATTTTCACAGGTGAATATCAAAAACTGAAAAATAATAATAGAAAACACGAAAACAACAAACACAAGTGCTCGCTTGCATACGTGTAAACCAGTTTAATTCTTCGATTGAAATCGTAATTTTCACTCAGGTTTTAGCAATAAAACGGAACAAAACAAACACTACGAAAAAGATAGATACATCTGGTACCTTTGTTTAATCGTTGGTGAAATCTGAACAATTGTGTGAATCCTCTCGAAATTACTAGCTCCAGTGAGAAGAGAACTAAATAATGTTTTGCCAGTCGATCTGACTGAGTACACGGCCGCGTGCAATCTCCAAAACCACCATGTTTACGATCAATTCGAATGCCTTGAAAACCATCTCTTGAAAATATTTCCGGTCCAAAAGCCTTGGTAGTTAATTTGAAAAATTCCCAATATTTTAAATATCCAGGACTTGGAGTGATTTCTTTTAAATGAGAGAAATTTTCATTCAGCAAATGCCGCCATGTTCACTGGCCTGGATGGCAAACGTGGCATGGCTTAGTAGCCAAGCCTTGAGATGCTATATTCACCGCCTAGCGCGGTGAATATAGCGTCATAGTGCGAGCTTCTTGACCAATCAGAATTGAATTCACCTGTGGAAATTATACTAAAAATTAATATATTTGTCATATCTTCGACGACACAACTACTTTCAATTAGAAATACGATTACTACCAAGGAGAAAAAAAGATAATAGTATGTACAAATAAAAATTTTTAACCAGACATCGATGATCAATAATCATTACGAAAATGTTTCTGAAAGCAATCAGAAACATTTTATGTTTCTCGGACACAACATTGTTGCGTGCGCGGGCAAACAGAAAAACATTTGTTTCTGCATCACTGAAGCCTGCGTAGCTGGCGGGATTTCGCGAGCGAGTGCTTTTTTCAGCGACCGCATGCTTTGGTCTTGGCCGCCAAGCAGCGAGGGGTTTGGTGAGGAGTCGAGTGAGGGAATTTCACTCAGCATCAGCGAGCGGGCTCCGCCGCTCGCTCACGCAGGCTTCGCCCGCGCGAGAAAAATTCACTCGTGTCCGCTAATCCCGCCAGCTGCGCAGGCTAGCATCATTGTGTCCCCGTTTGCCACCAGCTTTAAAATCCATCATGTTGGTTATCAACCGAGCTTAGTCAGTTTATTTCCCCGACCGTCCACCGGTATCCGTTTTTGTTCGAAAACCCAATTTTTCTATATGGATTTGTCGTATCCAGTGAAAACGTTAAGCGAAAACGCAACTTTTCCAAAACTTTTGGAAACGATGACGTCACAGCATCTGATCATGCACCGCATAAGAATGTTTATGCTACCCTGCTACCCTGCATATTTTTAGGACTTATAATAGCATAACTCATTTTACCGAAATTTCTCAATACTATGAAAGATAGTAAAAATTTAGCAAAAGTGCACAAACTTTTGAATTTGAAAGACATTTTTCGGATTCAACCGTATCCATCATCCCTTTCGGGATGTTCACAAATTGTGAAAAATATATATCTATACGATTTTAAGAAAAACGACTAATTTTTTAAATTTACAAGACATGTTTCGACAGAGCTTCTGTCATCTTCAGTTGAATGGTTTACAAAGCATGCAAAGTTGAATAATAAGTAGACGAAAATGCAAATTAAGACAGAACCTGTCTGCTGTCATCAAGACCTTTTGGATATATCTATACAATAAGACAGTGCTAGAAAATTACAGTAATTGAACGATGTAGCTAATTACGTACATGATACTGAAGGTGATAAAAAATAATAATTTAAAAATGTGGCTAATTACAAGAAGAAATGTGAAACAAATTACATAAAGGTCGCCACACACGAGGGGACTGGTCGCAGGGACCGGTCGCAGGGAGCAGTCCCTGCGACCAAGTCCCATTGTGTGAACAGGCCAATTTTCGTCAAAAATTCGGTCGCAGGGACTGAATTTTGGTCCCCGAAATCGGTCCCAAGAATTCAAACTGGTTTGAATTCGTGGGACCAGTCGCAGGGACTGGTCCCCGCAATATTTTGCTTGGTCCCTCGTGTGAACAGGGTCGTGGGACTGGTCCCTGCGACCAATTAAAAATGAACCAATCGCTGATCAGTATTTTAAGCTCCCACAATTCTGCACGTTCGTGTTTGAAGATGGCGATGCCTGAACAGAGTAGTGAACAGATTGAACAGAATACTACTGAACAGACTGTTGGCATTAATATTGAAGATTGGAGCGTCACCAGTACACGAATGGTAATTGATTCTTCGTTCATAAGAAACCGGCAATTCTTCGTCTTGCATCATCATCAGGAGCAACAGAGTCTTTTTCTTCGCAGCTCTCGAAGCTATTTTTACTCGATGAAAACAAAGTTCCCGCCAAATTTTCTCGCTAGCTGTCTCTAGCATGTTTTTGCGCCATTTCATGAAGAGAATGCGTGACATCCGGATGTTTTTTCAGCTAGCCTGGAGAATACTATACTTTTGCAGTGTTTGATGAAATGATGCAATTTATTTTTTTTTCAGGTCTAAAAACACCGAAAGGAAACCTGATATCAAAATTATAAAATAGGAGCAGATTTCGAACATTGTCAACATTCCATGTTTTTAAAACAATTGTTGAACACAGTCCAGTAAGCACGCTCAGATATGAACAATAATAGGAATAATAATAATAATAATAATTTTCCATCTCCACAAGGTGATTATCTTGTTTTATATATTGAAAACGTCATAAATACTGCTATCTTGCTGCGAAACAGGTCCCAGCGTGTGAACCCTTCAAGGGACTGGTCCCCGCGACTCATTCCATCGTGTAAACTCTACAGGGGACCAGTCCCTGCGACCGGTCCCTGCGACTGGTCCCCTCGTGTGTGGCGACCTTAATACTAAGAGGGTACATAAAGGAGTGGTAAAAAAAATACAAATTAAAGTAAACGTGTCAAATTAACATGTTTTAAGCTGTTTGTTGAGTGAGAGTCGCTCCTATTCAATGTGGAGGGCCTCTTTGATCTTGAATTGAAAGTTAGTGGGAGCCGAGTCCAGAGTGATAAAACAAGCCTCCGAACAGAATTCCTTACATGACTCTGAACCCTTTAATGCCTAAGGATGTGAGAATCATGGTCTGAGTGTAAATGTTCGTGAACCCGTGTGGCAAAATGTCGAGTGGTTTGGAATTTTTTGTTTTGACAACTTGTAAACATCCCGAAACTGATTGCGGATACAGTTGTATCCGAAACATGTCTTTCAAATTCAAAAGTGTGTCCAGTTTTCTTAAAATTAATGTTTCATATCTCATTCTAATATTTTCTTTAAGATAAAATTTTCAAGTTCGGTTATGAGGGCTTCTTTTACCGCCGGCCTTGAAAATCAAAGCGTTAAACGAGCCAGCAGAGATCCACAAGCACGACCCGGCTTAAAAGTGCTTGGTGATACAATTTTGTTGACCAAGCATTGTTTGTAGAGGAAGAGACGGATAATTTTTAATGATTCAAGGCCAACCCTTAGAAAAAAATATTCGTTTTCAAAGGGAAACGGATTAGTGTGGACAGGACCTAAATGGCTTTTGAAAAACAAATAATAATGTAAAGAAAAATAAATTAAAAAATGGCAAGAGCTAATTTTGATTGCAGTTCTGCAAATTACCAGTATCCTACATGTACGTTAACAGGCAGTTTTGTTGGCTTTACAGTAACATGTATCTTCTTTATAGCAAGTCAGCTTTTTCATAACTGCATAAAACGCTATAGGTTGTGTAATCTTGTAAAGCAGGCCAAGGGCTTTCTACTAAATATAAATTTATTTCGCCGTGCCTTTAAAAGAACGAAAACTTAGCGTCGGGGGAATGTCCATTAAACCCCTCTCCCGTTGGAACATGGTGGGGGTATGAATATGCTTCAACGTGCGAGGGTAAATAAGTCTCTGAGTCAGTCTAGCAGGTCATTTTTTCTTTGAGAATTGCTAAGATATTCTGGTTTATAAGAACCTTTAAGGCGGTGGCAAACGAGGAAACGTTGCTGCAGACACATTGTTGCTCATAACGTTTTCTTGGGCGGGCAAATGGGGAAACATTTGTTGCGGACCCAAAATGTTTCTGAAAGAAATCAGAAACATTTTTGTGTCTCGGACACAACATTGTTGCGTGAGCGGGCAAACAGAGAAACATTTGTGTCTGAAACATTGTGTCCTCGTTTGCCACCAACCTTTAAAATCCATCATGTTCGTTAAAAAACGTCCAGGTCGAAATATTTACGAATTCACATTGACTCAGTATAAAATAAGCGAAATTGCGGAAAACGCCTTGGCCATGGCAGCTATGAATATTATTGTAGCTGCAGGTTGTGATATCATTGAGGCGAGCTCAAGAAGTCAGATGCGAACAAACAAATGATCATTGTGGATTATCTGAGACTCACCTGATCTGCTGATGTCTCCTGAGGCTTGGTCTCCTTCATGAATGGATGAACGGACAACTCGACTTGTGTTCCATTGATAATATGTGTTCTGCTTCCCACATTTTGAGCAGCTAACAAAATATAAACTAGTTAGCACACTAAACAAGCAATCAGACGAAAAAGACAAACAAACGAACGATTTAGAAGGAAGCAAGGGGGAAGGGAAGGACAATATAACAGACTAATGCACTGTGCTTCGCCGGAATATAATAGCATTCCGGAAATAACGCTTAGGTGAGCCTGTTTACGGTTAGCTGTCAATAATGGTAGTGAGGTTTGCTTGTTTTGGTGAAGTTACTTCGTTTCGCTCAGCTTGTTTCCCTTGCTTCGGCGGTTTTGTTTCGGTCGTTTCGTCTCGGCGCTTTCGCTTTCGTTTCGTATTTCGAGTTTTAATGGCATGCCCAATTTAATTTCAATTTTCGACGTTGATCTGGATCTAGCTTCGTGGCCACGGTACGCTCTTCTTAACATAATGTGAATACAACACAACTTCTCTGGCTTCGACATAAATAATCGAAAGCGAAAGCGGAGTTGATTCGAAAAGGAAAGAAACCGTAATGATAGAAAGGCTTATATTCAGGTATTATTATATTGGATCACCAAGCCAGAGAGAGAAAAGATGGCGTGTTCAAAGATAACGAAGTTTCAGATAAAGTAAGAACAGATGTAAACATGAAACTTACCATCGACGCCTTCAAACGTAACGACCGCCTCATCTTCCTTCAGGTCAATCGAGCTGATATCTCCACCGCCAGATTGTTCGCGTGATTGGAAATAAATTGTTAACTCTTCCTTTGATATTGTCCTTCCGATTCCTCGAACGTATAAAATTCGACCTTCATTCATGCTTAGTACAGCCAAGTTAAGACAAACGAACCAGACGTGTTCCGGACCATTGCAAAACGAAAGCAGTGGCTGAGCGAATTAGGCCCGGTTCATACGTCGGATTTCTGCCGTGTCGAATTTAATTCAATTTCGTGCGGCAGAAATGCGACTGTTGATTCATACGTAGCACTTGTGTCGCACCTAATTTAGAGGTTATACTGCAAGTTGTGTTTACTGGCTAGCCGAACTATATATCCAAACGCAAGATATGTGTAGTTTTTATTAGATTCGACACGGCAGAAATGCGACGTTTGAATCGGTGTCGCATTTCTGTCGGATAATGCGACAAGACTAGTCGAACGTGCGGCAGAAATTCGACAGCCGATTCAGACGTTGAACTTCTGCCGCATTTAATTCGTTTAATTGAATTCGACACGGCAGAAATGCGACGTATGAACCGGGCCTTAGATATTCGGAAAAGCCTCGACGACATGATGTCACAACAGAGTAACGCCGTGACGAGTAACCTTGCAGAAGCAAAATGTACAAAAGACTCAAAAGGTTAAAAGAAAAGTATTATGGAAAAACTGTCAGTGCCGAAATTTGAGGCTAGGTCGGCATGATAGAATCCAAATATTTAAAACAGCAATTCAATTGTCTTTAACATATATCATAAGACATTCTTCCTTGCTGCCGCATGTCACGCAACGCTTCTTCGGGTTTCAGTTAATTCGCATTTAGAAATGCGGATCAAATCCGACAATAGGTTTTGTCATACGATCAAAAATGACCTTATATGGCGATTTTGGAGCAGTGACGACAACAACGTCTAAACACGAACGGAAACTGACCGAAGGAAATACGAACTTCCCCTCTCCCGCGTTAAGCAAGGGATCGTACATTTAAAATGCAGTGTGGTTTCAACCTGCAAAGATATATTCCATCCCTGTTCCGTAAACTTGGAAAACCATGATGATCGTTGTATTCTTAGTAAGGATCATACCGAGGTACGAATCTTCCATCTTCACCGTTTGATTGCCGCGCAAATATGAAATAATTTTGACGGGCTTCGGATAGGAGTGAAATACTCCGACTTAAAATAGAGATCAAATTTTCTTGATTGACATTTTCCTTCAAATCATAGCAGCCCAAGCGATGGCCTTGTTAATGATATGCAACGGTCGTTTTCTCGGTTAACTGGCTTACAGTTTATTGTAATTTAGGAACAAAAGATCTCAAATTCAGCGATTTATGGGGCATTATTCGATCGTTTGAGTCAAACCGAGAACGACCGTTGCATATCATTAACAAGGCCATCGCTTGGTATGCCTGTGATCATAGCATGTAAATTGACAAATCTGTCAAATTTCACGCCTGACAAAAATTTGTCCTGCTCCGAGGCAGGACGACGGCGTCTTTGAAGTTTGGCAAGCCTTGACAAAATTTGGTAGATCTAAAAATCACCGGACGCACTTGTCTCAGGGAATTGATGACAGATTTTTTCGCAAAATAAACAAAAATTTACCCAGTGCGTCCGGGCCCAATGAACATTTTGTCCCATAGAAATAATATTCTATTGTTCGTGCCATGCAACATGGCCGCCATGCAAAACCTCTATTCTGAATTTCACACCAGAATCAAATTTGCATCATAAGTAGGCGTTTCCCACTACAGTGGATAATTAGCATATGCAATGGAGTTATGCGAAACATCTCTAATAGGCCATTTCCGAGTTACCTTTTGCGAAACCATTTATGCCATCCCTAAAAATTCTATCTTCCTGAAATGATTTGCCATTTCCATAAAATATAAAAAAATTAACATATTTTTGAAAAAGGATCTCCAATAAAACTTGTCTCGCCACGTCCATAAATCTAATCGTTTTAAATACCAATCCCCTTAAAATGAAATGTCATCTTTAACACCCAAAAAGTTTAACACCTCAAACTGAATGCTATCTCCAAGATAATTCTACCTCCCTGAAATCAAATGTGTTTCGTATAAAAAATGAAAGCACCCTGAAATCAAATGTCTTTCCCATAAAAAATTGTTCTCCAGCATGGCACTAAGTCTGCTTGTTTACTTGGAGTTAAAGTGTGATCTATAATGCCAGAGTTGTTGCTCGCTAATCTAAGCAGCACTTAAGCTGCGTCCTTATTTAGGGATGCACAGTAAGTCAAATTACATGTGTAATGTCAGAGATGGAATTCACAAGCATAATTGGCACCAACTGAATAAGTTGCCGTGCTCAGAGTCACTTTCTGCCGAATCATGAGAATAATATTACACCTGTGTGTTCCCAAGGGAGGTGTACTCGCTAACATGATTGAAGGTCGCAGTACCTACTAGGGGATGTTTTTTACCGGCTTCGCTAAGATGTGGGCAATCCACCCCCAGTCCTTAGGATCTGTCTCAGTTGGTCTCTGACCTGCTGTGTACACAGGGAACCTGCCAAATCTGTAAACGTGCCTTCATCGAACAATACCTGTAAATTACTCCAATGAGCCGGGCCTTAATTTGAGACAAAAAAATTCCAGGAGTCAATCGTAATTTCCTGGGGAGTGGTACTAGGCGTCAAGTTAAAGAGATGACAATACATTTGTCTTTAGTTAAACTAAGTTTTCCATGAGCACGCGCTAGATATGAGGTGAAAAAGAAAATGGCCAAGGAGCGCTTATTTAGCACGAGTTGGCTATGATCATGATATATCCAACAAGTGCGAACGGAATAATTGTTTTAGTGGAATTTTTAAGAACAATGCTCTAGGGGCCGATTCCGTGACACTGCGGACAAATTTCAAATGCCCTGAGATTTTTAAGAAAAAAAAAATGCTGCGACAAGTGGTCTGAGACATCTTGAAGAGAACAAAAGGTAAAATACATAGCACAAATTTTTGCACATGCTGCAGGTATTCTAGTACATTTCTCAGCTGTTTTCATGCAAAGCAAAGACGAACAATTACCAAAGTTTGGCCTTGGGGATAAATATGTTTGTCATACGCAGAACTTTTAAGCACATAAATTTGAGGTGTTATGAATTATATGCATCATGAAAGCATAACTTGCGATGATTACTACTGTAGATTCGACAAAACAACCGAATACTATAAAGCAATTCATATGAAAAAAAACAAGTGAAAATGAAAAAAAAAGAAGAAAGCGAGCGACAGAGAATACTTGTTCATAAATACTAATTCCTAGCTCAGTCTCCTCTAAAGCTGTCTTTATCGTAGGAAATCAAGACAAACGATGTTGGGTAACAGGATATATATGGGCATCGTGACAATTAGTTGTCTGAATAATATTTCCAACAATCAGAAAGCTAGAAATGCAATAACCGAGGTATAATAAAGCAATACCTCTACCGGTGAGCTGAAGTTGTTTTCATTTCGGGATAAAGATTTCCGTAATCACGAAGCACTGTTTAGCCGATTAATACGTAATATGAAGGAAAATTAAAACGTTCTACTGCCAAGCATGGGTTTGCCGTACCGTCGTCAAACTACTCGAACATCGGACAAACGCTCACAGCTTTCGATAATTTTTCAAATCTGTCACCGTCTACTTCAAACTTGTTTAGCCCAATTAAATGTCTTGAAAGGTGAACAATATTTGGCAGACTGTTCCTCGATGTAGTTTTAAAATTAAGCCGAGCTTTCTCTTGTTATTTTGGCTGCAATTTTCGAAATACTTTGCCGATATTAAAGAATGACTTGGACTATGAATTCTGATCACCTGCGCGAGTCACACCACGAAGTGACGTCATCTGCATGTGTGTGTCTACTCTATTAGATGGCTGGCATCAACCAATCAACAACGCGCGCAGTATCTCGGCTATTGTATAAAGAGATTTAATAGCGAAACGTGAAAGTCCTTTGAAAATAGCATTGGGCCAATAGAGTCTTGTGTGTTATTACCACGGTTTACCTATATGTTACATTTTTTAGCTTGCAATAGTAAAACTTGAAGATGATCTTTTTCAACAATGACACGAGCATGGGACAAAGAAAAATTCTGAGTCCCTGACGGGAATCGAACCCATGGCCTCCCAGATACCGGTTGGGCGCTCTAAGCAACTGAGCTACAAGAGACTCGTTGTGAGCTTTGGCCATTTACTAGGTTGATATGTGACACGCGTCCTGCATACTGCTAGGATCAGCAATGTCGAAATCATCAAGTTTGTAGTAAATAATAAAGATGGTAAATTTTAAGCTCGGTGATAAATAATGAAGATGATCTTTTTCAACAATGACACGAGCATGGGACAAAGAAAAATTCTGAGTCCCTGACGGGAATCGAACCCATGGCCTCCCAGATACCGGTTGGGCGCTCTAACCAACTGAGCTACAAGAGACTCGTTGTGAGCTTTGGCCATTTACTAGGTTGATATGTGACACGCGTCCTGCATACTGCTAGGATTAACAATGTCGAAATCATCAAGTTTGTAGTAAATAATAAAGATGGTAAATTTTAAGCTCGGTGATAAATAATGAAGATGATCTTTTTCAACAATGACACGAGCATGGGACAAAGAAAAATTCTGAGTCCCTGACGGGAATCGAACCCATGGCCTCCCAGATACCGGTTGGGCGCTCTAACCAACTGAGCTACAAGAGACTCGTTGTGAGCTTTGGCCATTTACTAGGTTGATATGTGGCCATTTACTAGGTTGATATGCCATTTACTAGGTTGATATTTACCATCTTTATTATTTACTACAAACTTGATGATTTCGACATTGCTGATCCTAGCAGTATGCAGGACGCGTGTCACATATCAACCTAGTAAATGGCCAAAGCTCACAACGAGTCTCTTGTAGCTCAGTTGGTTAGAGCGCCCAACCGGTATCTGGGAGGCCATGGGTTCGATTCCCGTCAGGGACTCAGAATTTTTCTTTGTCCCATGCTCGTGTCATTGTTGAAAAAGATCATCTTCATTATTTATCACCGAGCTTAAAATTTACCATCTTTATTATTTACTACAATAGTAAAACTTGTAAAGGTCCTGCTGCCTTGGGCAATTTTCCTTGCAACTTGCAAAGCAAAGATGACGACTGGCAAAAGCTTGCAAGTTGCAGGGGAGGTGTCACAAGTACCAGTGGCGGATCCAGACCTTCACCTGTGTAGTCTATATGACACTTTTTATTCCAAAAAACGACGCATAACTTGAAACGACTAAAGGTAAACATACGCTGCACTAGGTTTTTTTAGTACGGCTCAGGCAAATTGGTATCGATGTCGACTTAACCCGTGCCCAGACTATCTCCTTAGATGGTCGAAGCACGCGTTAAATCAAAAAGGTTATCAATTTAATCAGAGCTGTGCACAAATCGAACTTTGCGTCAAAGCAGAAACCTTCTAAAAGAGAAAACACAGACATACTATCACAACTGTCTTTATTTGGAGGTGCGTTAACTGACACATGACACGAGTGTACACTGACAACTGCGTGCTTAAATTTCTTTTCTTTCTTTTCCCAGTAAGCTCTGTGTAACCCAACCGGCTTTTAAAGTCTGCAAAGACATGAGTTTGCGTTCTTCTGTTGCTTAATAAAAAACAACAACGAACAAAACAAAACAAACCGAAACCAAAAATAAATAAGAAACAGAAAAACGAAACTAGTAAACAAACAACAACAACAAAAACTAAAACAAAAAACCATCACTACCGACAACAAAAACAGCAAAAAAGGAAACAGCAACAACAAAAAAAAAAACGTAAACAAAAGACCAACAACAACGACAACCAAAACACCTGAAGTCCCAAGCTCAGAATATTAGTGGAAATCATCCTAACCAGGTACCACATATTTCAGTTGCTGTTTACATTGACAATTTGGTGGTTCAGCAAGGATATCGATTTAAAAACCGGTTGAGTGACACTGGCCGTTGGAAGTTGAGTATTATGTGAGAGTCTGGATGGCGTATCTCCAAAAACAGTGAACTATTAATCGTTAATATTATGGTATAATGCTCAAGTCGACGAGGGCTTCAATTATCTAAGTTGGCTTTGAGAACATTATTCGACTCCCACGGGGCCTGTAGCTCCGCAAATCGCTAACCGTTTTCTTCCTAATAAAATTGAGATACCATGCATTTTCCCAGCCAATTTGTCTGCGAACAAGTATAGATAAATCCTATTCGGTGGCTTCTACGCTACTATTTAAGCGGTTTCGAATTTAGCGTCGAAAGCACTACCGAAGGCTTTCTGTTTTTCTTCACTATAATCTGAGAAAACTGCATAAGGCTAGCGACACCTACCCAAGAAAATACGAGTTGCCCCGCCCTTTGAGTTAGTGAGGTGTATTTTCCGTGCGTTTTAATTGGTTGGTCAAAGTAGTGCATTGCTCGTTGTTTACAAGTACCATTTGAATGAATTCAAATTCGTATGTTCAGTGAGATTATATCAAGTATTTTTTTTTCCGAAACTAGCGTTCAGATGAAAGGAAACTGAACAGTAACAGCTAAGTAACGAAAACGCTATACAGCTTAAGGTCGCCATAAGCGATAACGAAAACAGGATACTTGTAACTGGAGACTACTACACAGCTTAAAATTTCCTTTCACTCAGAGCAACGAGTAAGTGAAATTTAAGCCATAGGCCAATAACTACATGTAGAAGCTTCAATTGAAAAATGTAAAATACTCGTTTACGCCAACATGTAAGCCAGCTTAGATGTAATATACATTCAAGTTAATGTGAAAACCATGAAAGAGAGATCAGAGAAGGTTTACTAGCCATCCACTCAAAAAGATAGATTTGTCACGCAAATTGCGCGCCAATATGCTGGCAAGACACTCTTGCGTTACGTCCACGGTCTAACTCACTCATTGTACTAGTATGACGTGCTATTCCAAGCCGAACAATCACATTGCTGCTTTTCATGCATGTCAATCAAGACCATGGGGTCTATTCTACACATCTTCAGTTTCACTTCAAAGTTCTCTGACCACCCAAAGCGTTCTCCCAAAAATTCCCACCCACCCAACCCTCTTTGGTCTCTCTTAGCATAGTACCTGTAGACATTTAAGTGTTAGCAATGTTGTAATTTTTGTTATTCGTTTTTCTTTCTTACTGTCTTTCACTGCTGATCTGCCAGGTCAACCGGCTTAGATCATCATATCTTAGCTCTGATTTCCTTGAAGTAAATAAACCTTGGGAGGGGATGAAGTTCTCCATACAGGTCGCACTTTTGCACCGTAGACTAACACGGTCGGCTATCCCGGTGTTGTTGTTGTTTTCTTGATTCTTCCCAGGCCTGGGAATTCGGATCCCAGTGAGAGGATTTAGGACCTCTTTGAAGCCTCAAAACTATTGCCTCCTGAAATGGGGGAAAAGGTCTACAACCTCTCGTTGCCAACTGACTGACCTATGTTACCCTGCATGATTTCTATTGGCAACTCGAGCACTTCATCCCCTACCCTTTTTTCCTTTGAACTTGTA
Source organism: Meandrina meandrites (assembly GCA_963693305.1). Taxonomy (NCBI): domain Eukaryota; kingdom Metazoa; phylum Cnidaria; class Anthozoa; order Scleractinia; family Meandrinidae; genus Meandrina; species Meandrina meandrites. The sequence continues at coordinate 9,836,968 of OY855910.1, forward strand.
GTTTTCTTGTTTTGATGTCACGGGTTGGGAGCACAAATACATATTAAAAAGCTGTTGAATTTAAACATGGTTTGGAACAAGGTCAAATCTTTTCCAATTTAAGGGAGGAGACTCTTAACTACAGATCCAGAGCAGTTGCTAAAGGATTGCTGAAGACTGTATTTTGAAGCAAGCGATTTTCGAGCTTTTTGTAACGCTAAATGGTGAATTTTAATTGGGGGTACACCTGCTTTGAAAAATATATCATTGCGCATGCGAAACTAGTGCCAGTCCCAAACCGCGCGTTAATATTTAAAATCCCTAAAACTCCAAGGAAACAAGGTAAAGTTCCAATTTCTTTTACGAATCAGAGATGACGTCGCCGTCTTTATAATCTGACGTATGCTTTTACCGTTTACACGAAAAGAGGAAACGCTAGTGAATAAAGTCTGTAAATACGAGTGTTTATTACGCCATAACTCTTATAATAATGCGAATTTCACAAAAAAGATACGTCACATTACGCATGTGGACGTTCTTTATCTATTGACGATCATTTAAATTTTAAAATCTATTCGCCGTTTGAGTTTTAGGGTTTTTTCTATTCTGGCCACGTGACGCGTTAAATATGGCCGTGACTTGAAACTCTTGTAGGAATCTTCAATAGAACAAACGCATGCAAAAAGTTTATCCATATGAGGTCTGATTTCCGAAATACGGCAATTGAAACCTGCCTTAGAAACAAATTGGTAGTTAAGAGTCACCCCCCCTTAAACGTTGGTTATTGAAAACTTAGGAAATCTGATAGGAACGTCGTATAAAATTTAGTGGCAGTTCCTTTCAACTTGTAACGGATTGGAGGATATACAGGGATTTTTGCAAAACAAGTTGATTTCCACTCGATCCGTTAAGACAAAAGACAAGTCAACATGTCATGACCACGCAAATATGGTCAAAATTAGCTTACACTTGCTACAATGTAAAACAAAAATACAATGGAAGTATTCAATAGTCTCTATACCTAATTTAGGTTTTACGCGTGTTGCAATTCTCTGAAATGAGAGACTCAGGCATTAAATGAGGCACTCTAATGCTATTTTACGTTACTGATTACAACAAGACCTGGTTTTCCTATTTAAAAGTTATAAGATAATCTGAGTAACACTGGTTATCATAAAACACAACGAATATACTTGGACTCCCAGTGTTGTCTACAACAGTGTCGTAAACATCTGTGGCATCAAAACCCTTGGGAGGTGGAGTTATCATTCCTTGACGTCCTGTCGTGTATTCACCTGCAAGGACACGTGCAAGGTACATGTAGCGGTTTCCTGCGCCGTCAGGTGGCGAATACTTGGTCTGCGTAGAATAGGAGGCATCACGGGCAAAATAAACGCCATTTCCATACATAGTCGCTAAAGAAACGGTTAAAAAATTGGAAACAATCAGGACTTTGAAACGGCACAACTTGTTGCACAGTTGGATTTAGCTTCACGCATATCGTATTTTGGGATATAATTTATTTTTTTATTATTATCTTTTTTGATATTGGTACGATGATATGAACAACAATCAATATACTTCAAGGCGAAAACTTGAAAAACATTTGCGCTATACTCTGCCGTCAACCATATTCACAGCGGAACCAGGTGGCCAGGACAGCGAAATGCCATGCTTGGTAAGCCTTTTTTATTTTTTTTTTTTCGATTCAACTTAAGGTTTTACTCAACATGACAGTACCGCGTGATTCTTCTACATCTTCTATCCTAGCTAACTGGTCAGCATAGACAAATGTCCCTTGAACATCTCATTTCAACAAATAAAATCCGCTCGTCAAAAAGCCTCATTTCGAAACTGCACAAATTGCAATCTCAACGATCACGTCCATGGTCGTTTACATTTCGTTTTGTGCGTATAAACATTATAAACACGTTCCGGCGAAAAGTGCTTGGACATTGACATAAATAGTGATTCATCCCTCCATTGCAGTTGTACCTTACCATTTTTCCCACAATAGCTTCTGTTGAAACCAAATTTGTTGATACTGGCGCAGCTGCTTTGGGCTGTACCATGGAAAAGAATTTTTTCGTTGCCGCCTTTCTTTTGTTCCATCTGCTCCTTTCGTACCATGTATCCACGGTACTGGGAAGGGTTCTGTACTCTTTCAATCTTAGTGATAGTGACATTGGAGGTCTTGCGGATTTCATCTTCCACCTTTTTGTACTCGTTTGAGTCACTGACGGGGTCCAATGGCACTAGATGAACCTCTTTTTCTTTGCCAGAACTGTCTTTTGGATGCATGCCCCATTCGATGGGTAATGGAATACCTGTTAAATATATTTTGCAAAAACAATACTACTTATCCTCATTGGGCCCATGAGAACTCTTGAGGGCTGGGATTTCCCTAATCAGATATTTTTATGGGGTGCGGGGATCAACCGCACGCCCAACCCCCAATCTGGAGAACCAGTACTGCCATTTAGTCGCCCGCTAAAGTTAGACCTGCTGGCGGAAGACCCCCGACGGCATAGCTCTCAAGGTCATTGAGGCACGCAAGCTCCCCCACCACGACAAGGTGGAAGTCTATTGCAAAACGATAGCAACAGCTTTAATGCACAAGTTGTGCAAACTGTAGATTTTATAGAGACTTGTACTTTTACAGAAACTGTAATGTATATATAAAACTCACGTGGTTTAGTTGTGTAACGTCATCGTAAAAAGTTGTATACGATGACAAATGGTCAATTACACAATGAAAAATAAAAAGAAATAACAAATAAAGAAGTGAATCAATATTTTTGTTTTCCCGAGCTTGTGTAATATGCATGAAGTGGGAGAAGATACTTGATATTTCTTAGTTAAAATAACTTTACCTTTCCCAATCTCTTTTCGGACGACAAGTCTTTCTTCTCTGTCATCGAGGCAAGTTTCCTTCATATCCTTGAAGACAATCTCATATCGGAATTCTTCAATTGAGACTACAACAGAGTTTCGGCCATCACCATATGCTTGCTCTATCTGCAAGTTAATGCTGGTGTCATAAGGTTCCAGACTGCCATCATCTTCATAATAGAACCACTGGGTGTTCTTGGAGACAAGTTCCTCAACTCCTCGAGTGTGCTCTTCCTCTATCTGTTGGTTGAGGATTTCGTGAATTGTGGTGGCAACATCTAACACGTCTTCTGCGTCGCCCCTTATACTTATGCGGCCAACTGTCTCCTCGACGATTACACTGGCGTCGTGTTTTACCTCCAAATCCTTTATTTTCCGTTTTTGTTGTTTAGAGAGCTTGCTTATGGCGTCACGTTCAATCACTTTCTGTTTGCATTGATCAGCTACATCCTTTTCAATTTCTTTGACGACTTTATCGGTATCTTGCTTATTCCCTGCAAAAATTTCCAAGTAAATGTTTCCTTTCTCCCTCGAGGTGTTCTTTGATGGTCTACGTGAAATTGCCGAGCCACTTTTTCCAAATCCAAAAAGCCCAGCAATCTTAGACATAAAGCCTGGTCCACTCTCTTCTGACGAGATGCATTCCTCCAGTGCACTTCGGAAGGCCTGTAACATATGTGGCTGATAAATCACAATTCGAATAGATGTAAGTGACGTTGGCTGCTCCTGAGCGAACTTGGAAATTGCGGCCAACATTCCTTCTGCAGCTTCTTTTACGCCTATTTGGATATTACCAGTTCCAACAGCTGGAAATGATATCGAGGTCAGCCCATCTGAATCAGCTTTTCGAAGACACTTAACAATGCAGTCTTTTATGGGGGTCATGCTCATTCCGTGACTGGGAACCATGTGGTAAATTTTTCTTACTTGTAGTTTTCCTGCCCCAGTAACTGCAATAGAACCTGGTGACTGAGGCGCCAATTTTGAGCATTCTTTTTGAATGTTTTGTCCTCCAGCAATTAGAATTGCTTTTCCTGTTCCGCCGCCGAGTGCAACATCTAGCTCTTCGTTGGACAATGTCGCAATTGCATCAGTTACCTCTTTGGTTATGTCGCCAGTTTCAACTTGAACAGTGACATTTCCTATGTCGATTTCAGGCTTTAAGAGATCTAATTCTTCCTCGACCTTGTCAAAGGTGTCGTCGTCAATGATAGAGTAGTCTGGATCAGACCTTTTGGAAGTCCCTCCACGTGCTTTACGACGCTTTTTGCTCTCATTTTTCGCCACCGCTACTGCGGGCGGAGCGGGTTGCCTTCCTTTCTTGTTTTGAAGTTCAGTTTGGAAGGCTTGCACGGAGGCCAAATCTTTTCCATATACAACTAAATGGACCTCCTTTAAGGTGGTGCTTGGATTATTCTTACTGAATGTCAACACTACATCAAAGGAAGCAGCAGCCACGCGATCGTGAGGATAGCCAAGCTTTCCAGTCCCAATTGCGGGAATGGCGATGCTTGCAAGCTTTCGTTTCTGAGCTTCTTTGAGACACTTCTTTATAATGTCGCGCAATGCCTGCAAATAAGATATTTTAGATTTAACCAGTGCGTGTTGGGTTAGTGCAGTTACCTGGGTGCTATACAAGAGGTCGCAGCTCTCAATCCACGCCGGGGGTCAAGCTAGGACCTTAGCTTTGTCTCGGCTCGCATAATTGAGTAGTAGCATGGGGCTTAAGGCTCAATTTCAAAGAATCTCGGTAAACTTTACAGTTTAGAGTCCCCTCAAAACAAGCAATAACTTGAAGGGAATAAATATTTTAACCTTACATTTTGTCACATTTAAAATAAAAATACCTTCACGGCAACGAAAGGTAGGTTACACATTTTGGCGTTATTTTAAACAACTTCGTCAACGCAGTGTCTACATCTAGGTCCGTGTTTCATTATCATGCAAAAAGCAAATATATCTGCGATTTAATCGAAATCAAACACACAGGATTTTTTTCATTCTTGTACATTTAATGTGCAGTACACGATAGTTTTAGACATGGTGTTGGTTTTTTACGTCAAATCTAATTCGCGAAGAATTCACGTTTAACAGATTTCGTGTTTTTCTGTTAATCATTGTCATGGAAATATCGATTTTTCTTCGAAACATATTATATCAAACTACAATCTAATTCCAATAAGTGGTGTAAATTTCACATCGATCCGAGTCCGGAAAGTCTGCTAAACGGCTAATTACAAATGTTAGGTATGGTCCAGAAAAAACTGTACTGAAACACTTACATAACCAGCTCCCAACAAATTTGCTAGGCTTGTTTTTGGTATGTCTGCTCATTTGGTTTTACAGCCGTGAGTTGACTTAGCTTTGCCGTATTTGTTTGCCTTGACTCGTAGTGTTTTGAAGTAAATCAAAACAAATTTCTTCGCCTCATCAAGGTCCTTTTAACACTGAAGAGGTGTATTAGCGTACAGTAAAAGTTTTAAAAAGTGCTTATACTTAAATTTGATGTGTTTGCCTACGTTCGTATGTGAGGAACCAAATAAAGTTCTGGGGCATTTTCAATTTTAGAACCAGTTACTGGCCAGAAAAGACAGACGGTTTAATCACAAAATATAGTGTGGCTTCTTATTTGGAAAAAACTGAAAACTTAAAAAAAAAATGGGAGCTCCGCTTTTAGGCCTGCCTTAATCTATATATTAATCAAGTAAGTGTTTACATTTTAGCCCAAGTCGCTGGTGAGGGTTTAATTGAGTTCATATTTACACCCCAAAACACTAACAATAGTACTGTTATCATAATAATTTCATACGACAATACTGGTAGCGTCCCGGAGGCGTAAGCAAGAAAATTACGAAAAATACGCTGCAATACTCGGTGAAATTATAATTATAATGTGAAAGCTAGCGAGAATGTCTAATGTCGAATGTATCTAAATAGCACGTTAACAAGTTGCGTCTAATTTCGTTTACGTGTGGGTCTCTAGTAAACGCATTCCTGACTGATCAAATTACAGTCAAAATTGACCTTTGACCTGCTTTAATTTTTTTCTCATGCTGGGATTTAGAATTGAGATGAAAGCTATACCTCATTCAGGGCCCCACTGAAAACCACCTTTTTGTGATGTGGGCTCCCTGTTAAAATATCTTTATTATTTTAAAAGGGTATGAAATGGGCTTCAAAAAAAAATTTTTTTTGTCCAAAATAACCCATAACATTTCTGAATATATTAATTTAATTTACATAAATTAGCATAAATTCGCAACAAATAATGGACAAAAATAAACAAACTTAAAAATGGTAAAAGTTTGTAAGAAACTTTAAAAAACAAAAATGTTTCATATTATATTGGCAAAATGTACTGCAATTTTGGCTAAAAAAGATTAATACTGAAATTTTTGGCAATTTTTTGAATTGACGTAGATGAAACTCGATATATGAAATATGAGCTTTTTGTTGACACAAAGATTCAACTCAGTTATCTTTTGATCTTTTGTCCTAAAAAACCCTTTTCCTCCAGAAATATCGATCTTACTACGGTCAAATGTAAAGTGAACTACGTACAGCATATTATTGCGTTTCCGATCATGGAATTCGAGTTATTTGTTTATATGACGCCGTGCATAAATTACACTCAATTATCTTCACATCTGTTGTCCTAAAACCCCTTTTCCTCCAAAAATATCGATCTCACAAAGCTCAAATATAACCAAGACATTTATTTCAAAGTATCAGCAAGGTTTCGAACGTAAGAAGTCGAATAAATACAGCGTTTCATTGCGTATCAGACCACGCGTGTGGTTTCACTCAGTTTCACTTCGGGTAATGTTTACTCAAGTCTTACCCCGATTCGTCGCTTAAATTCGCATCTGACGAGCTAAATCACTTTCTTCATCACTTGAAATGCCATCGTTGGTGTAATGTTTTTGTTCCAGGAGCTAGAGAACTCTCTCTGCGCTGGTAGCGATCGATCGCCGCCGATCGCGGCCGACCGCGTGTTGAACCTGAAAATTCACTGCGTGGGCGTATTCGTCATGTATGCCACATTGAAGTGTTTTAGCTGAAATTTGCGGAGGGACTGGGCAATTATCTTGTCACGCTTTTTTCCAAATTTCGTGGCGATCGGATGTAACGCAAATTTTTGCGAATTTTTTTGGTCATCAGTCTTCAGCGACTGATATTTTAAAGGGCCGTCCAGAAAGAGTTTTTAATTGATTACAAATGCAACTGATGTACCGGTTCTCCACTCTGTTGGTTCCATCCAGCACATGAAGTGTGGAAGACATGTTTACACGGCAAATCTCCTCCACTTGTAACCACAATGTCTCCAGTGTTCACTTTCCCAATCGCGTTACATTCTTGCTGTAGCATTGGACCAGCAGCATCACTCAAGGCTTTAGCACTTGCGTTTCTGGTAAGATCAAGGTCTGATGACGTCGAATTGACAATCACATCAACCTAAGGAACACCAACAAAAACTAATTTTAATGGTCATCAAGATATTTCCTCTCCAGCTAGAAGATAATAACCTAACGATTGTATACATTTTGATTGCAACTTTAAATTAATTTTCCACTGTACTGTATGAAATAATGTCCTTTTCCGACGCAAGAAATGCGACTGAATGCACTAACAGTAGCTTTTCTTTGGCTGTCATTCATATCGTGTGTTGTAATATGTTTACAGTCTGCAAAAAGTGGTGTGATATTGCTGCACGCACTCTCTAGTAACTGAGCAAAGCACGAAACGACTGTGTGTGCGTTGTCAACAGCAATCCTTATACCCTGCTTCTCATATGGATACCACGAAAAGGACTGTGTCATTTTTAAATGAAATATTCTTTCCAGACATGTGGTGATGAATGATCATGAAATCTAACCATGGATATGGGTGATTAGTACGAAGCACTACAATGTTAAAGTAATATCAGAGAAAAAATATTTTAAATAAACCAAACTGATAAACGTAGTGCCACGTACCTGCTCTTGAGACATATCACCAGTTACAAGCATCAACTTTAAGCCTTCCGATGTAGTAATACCATTTGGAATATCGGCAGAAGCTGAAACTGAGGGCGGACTGGGTATTGGATTGCTTCTTCCTTTGAATTTCCTCGCTTTGGTCTTCCCCTTTACATCTGAAGAACTCTCATAGTTGGTATCATGAAGAAATCTGGAATCCATCTCCTTTGCGAAGGCTTTTACAACATCATCGTCAATGCTGGTGAACTGAATCTCAGATAAACGACAACCTGGATTTTCCTGAGAAAACGCTAGTGCCGAATCAACCATAATTTGGGCGCACAGCTCACGCGGAAAATCATAGCTGCCAGTACCGATAGCTGGAATTGCGATTGATTTAAAGCTTTTTGCAGCATCCAAGGCATTTGTTACTGCATAACGTAAAAGCTTCTCCTCTCTTGGAGATTTGCCCATTTCCTTTTCCCGCGTTGCTTCTTTTCTCCACTTTGGTCCCACAACATGAATGACTTTCTTGAACGGCAATTTTCCTGCAGACGTAACAACTACTTGTCCGTCCAAAAGTGGACCTCGGTCGATGATATACCGTTCACATTCATCCTTGATTACTTCACCCCCTGCTTCAGCAATAGCTTTGGAGACGCCTCCAACATGATCGAGTTTAGAACTTGCTGCATTCACAATGACGTCCACATCACGGTTACAGATGTTGTCTTTATAAACTAGAATGTTTTTTCCTTCCGGGGAAAGGAAATTACATAGACTCTCTTTTTTCTTTTTATTTGTTTCTTCTTCCTCTTCTTCCAGTTTCTTTGACGCAGCATCCTTTTCAGGGACAAAGTGCTCAATTACACATCTATTCTCATTCTCCAGCAGACTTAGCATTTTCTTGCCCTTGCTTCGATCCAGTACTTTGCGCATTCCTGGTTTGTTAAGAAGAAACTTCCGGCGTACGACTTTGGAAGCCAGATCATGGATCAAATCTGTAGCTTTGTCAACTCCGTCAGTCGTTCCAAAGACGACCAAATCTTCACCATCTTCACCTTCCACTCCCTTTATACGTGTGAATTGCTCCTTCAGTCCGTCTTCTATTTTCCGAAGTTCCTGTTCTCGGTACTTTGAAAGGAACCGCCTACAACCTTTTGGCAGAATCACCACGTTATTGACAATGGTATTTTCTTTTAGGAAGCGCTTGACAGCTCCCAGGGCGGACGAAACATCTTCCTTTGTTCCCACTAGCGATATTTTCCTGTTGCTTCTATCAAAAGAGACGCATAAAATGCGCTTTTCGGTCAGTTCACATCTTAACTGGTGCCACTTTTCACTTCTGTCCAGCTGGACTTGACCTTCATCTAAGTCAAGGCATTCTTCAACGAACAACTTTTTTACCAAAGCGGAAGCTTTTTCAGCGACTTCAGTTTTCAGGCCCATGACGAGTAAATTTTCCATGTTTTCTGTGTCAAAGCCCAAGGCAGCTTGTATGTTGTTGGCTGTGAATTGGTCCTTCATGAATGCTTGACACTTTCTACTCCTCAGCATTTCAATGACATTCTGCGACATTTCAATAGGTAATTCCCTCATGTTGGCAAGCGCTTCCCAAACTGCAGCAGACACCTTGTGAACAGTGTTGGAAGGAGCATGTACTTCAATTTTTCCCTTCTCCAACAGAATTCTAACTTTTGTTTCTTCGTGTTGAGTTTCCAGTTCTTTCTCAAAGTCTAAATCTCTCAAGAATTTCAGCTTCATTTGCGAAATATTCTCGATAAATGAGGTTGTTTTAGATGCCTCAAGCGTCATTTTTCTCTCAATCTCTGTGCTCAATTCCTCCAATTTTTTTACAAGCTCCTCCACATCTTGCCTCTTTCCTGTAAGGGATATGACATGCTGCTGAGCTAGACACTGAACATTCACCTTCTCCTGTACGGAATCACCATTTTTCATGAAGATATCCACCACCGATTGCCAAGCTTCTGGTAGGATATGTTTAGTCGTTGTAAGAAAGGCATCCATAAAAGAGGTGATGACGCCACATGCCGTGTCAAATCTATTTTTGTCTGCTGACGCTTTGTCCACAGGTATGACGGTGATACTGTTAGCGCCTGCTTCCCAGGCAATCTTCACACCATGTATATTCTGGATCTGCGTATAGTCAGCCTTACAGCGTTCAGAAATAAAAAGCATCACTTGTGCGTCTACGGAGAAAATTTTCATTAGATCAGCTTCATGTTCATCCGGCAAAGAAACTGGCTCTCCAAGGAAAGGGTTGTGGGGTTTAACGTCCAACTGTGCACCGTTAAGAGAGTGGCTCTTCGACAGGACTTTGGTCACACCTGTCAAAGAAGAATTAACTTATTGTTAATGGCGGACTCTTTAAGACAAAAATCACGCCCCATGAATGACTTGTCAGGAAATAAATACGACACCATCGATCTGATGCCGTAAGGTGTAAGTACATTGACAACATCTAAAGCTAAATCTCTCGCTTTAGTTTCTGGTTACCTGTAGGGCTCACAGGAGGGAGTTTAAGACACGAGCTGGGATTCTTGTTTCTACTCGCTTCAAACGCAGTTTAATTACAGCATGATCCCGAAAAGAAAAGAAAGTATTGACGTATCCAGACATGATTCTCTCTAACATTTACAGACGGAGAATTTTTTGGTAAATCAAGGTCTAGATAGTTAAGAGCTTATCTGGACGTAAACCGTATAACGTTACTCACAATTCTGTTTATTTCGAAACATGATATGTTAAATACCTTGTGGGTCCTCGAAGTGAACTAATGCCCATCCTTCCTTTATGTTAAGTTCTACGTTGGTAACACCGCCGCCATTCTTACGGTTGTCAAAGTAGTAAAGAACTGAATCCTTGGTAGTCTTTTCCCTGTTTAGACCTATTACTTGCACACAACTGCAAACGGGAACTTGCTCTATTGATAGCTTTTTACCTTCCAGCTGTCTCTTCGCAACCTTCTGTGTAACGGTTTGATAGTCTGCCAAAAGAATCAAAAAGCATAATCCCCAAGTTACTAACACCAAGTGATGTAGTAAGTTTGTTATATATTTTGAAGTAAATGTTCTTTCTTGGAAACTGATTTGTTTTAATACTACCCAAATTTCGGTAAGGAACTCTTTACCACTCTGATGAGGATGGGCGGACGCCCCTAAAATGCAGTGAAAATTGAGCAAATCGGTTTAAGAAAAAAACCTTTCAAGCTGTCTAATGCCAATAGTAATACTGATTCTAGTCAATGCAATGGGACGGTCTGAGTAGAATCATGTGATAGGAACTACGTACAAGTTACAGTGAAACGATAAAAACCAAGTCATACGTAAACTAATGTAGTGGTAACAGTAGCTACATGAACTTAAAAACTAGATTACGAGCCCGAGTTTTCTATGAGCGAATAGTCAACGAGGCACAGCCGAGTTTACTATCGCTCATAGAAACCTGCGTAGTTTCTGCGTATTGCGTAGTCTATTCTTTTGTTTTTTGTTTTAGTAGAAACTCTAAAGGATTGCAGTCCAAAACCCACAATTTTATGTATTTCTTATTCCAAAAATCAAGAAAAATCATCCCTCCAAAGAGCAACGTGTACGCGATTGTGATCTTTTAGCGAATAGTCAACAGTGGAAGAAACGATCAGATTCGCTAATTTCCAGTAGAACACAGCTGAGTTTCTACTAAAATGAAATACTACTCAGTGACCACGTTAGTAACGGAGCGACTTAAACTAAATTCAATTCTTAATACAACAAACTAGTGATAAAAAATAAGCCTTGCTGTCTTTCTCGCCACTATAGATCGTTTTCACTGTCACGCAATAAAAAGATAAATTGAAGAACCATTCATTGAATGAGGTCAACAAAATGTAATATTATAGGAAATAAGTAAATAAGTCATTTCTCCAAATTTTAGGTCTGTCCGTTATCCCAAACTTCAGATATTCGGTCGAAATGTTTTGCAGAAATTTACAGAGCCTAGTGTGGATCCGCCGTATTGGTGCACATCTGTAGTGCACCAATTCTTGGTTTTCATGTTATCAAAAATCAATAGGCCTGCTAAACTTTCGATGCCACTAGGTGTAAGATAAACTAAAAATACTTTTTGCAAATTTCCAGCTTGGTTGTGCCCTTCGTTTTAAAAACAGAGCATTTTGAATATTCGAGTTCTCCGCCATATGTGATATCAAGCTGTGTGCCGTGACAAAGTTGTTTTGATTTAAAAAAGGCCTTTCCTTTCCATTTTTGCAGATTGAACATCTCCAATGTACTAAGTGCTGTTTATGTCAAAGTATAATGGATCATGAGCTAAAGGTAGTCGCTATTAATAGCAAAATTAAGTTCCAGATGGTTTCTCTGACATCACGGCGGCCATGTTTGTGTCCCTCGGAAGGACACAAATATGGCGTCTCCGTATACTGAGCTTTGTAAATTTGCGTAAAAAGTTTCGGCGAATAACTCGCAAACGGTGCACCGCACAGACCTGAGATTTGGAAAAATTGTTTATCTATTTATCTTCTATAATATCTGAATTTCATAGCTTCTGTCATTGAATGGTTTCGATTTTATTTTTTTTATTGCGTGACAGTGAAAACCACCAATATGACGGCCGGAAAATACTGTAAACATCTGGAGCTTACTTTGGTCATCTGGGCCCCTGATTATCTGTACTGGGGAAACAAACATTTACTTAAACACATTTCCCGATATTTTCACTTCTCAAATGGCAAAACATCTTAAGATAAATGTATATTTTTTGATAAACACGATCGTAACTCTATGTCACGCACCGCCATAACTCTGAAATTCAAATTGCCCTGGTTTCCAAACGAAGGACGATACTGAGCTGAAAAGTTGCAAACAGATATAATTTTAGTCCCTCTTATGCCTGATGTGGATGGAAACTTTGGTGTCTCTTTAGTTTTGGATTTTAGTACCTGACTCCTGGTGACGTCACGTGAAAACGATCCATTCTTATTGTCATGTACATTTTGTATAATGATTTACCACTTAATGACTGGTCCGGCGGGAAACAGTTAATTTTGTTTACCGAGAATGTCAGTGTTTCCCGAGACGGAACCGAGAGAAACATTGAGATTTGAGGTCAACAAAGGTAACTGGTTCCCTGAGGGACCTTCCATGAAGTGACTTGTTAAATAACACAACGTCAACATTCAACATTCGCGGGTAACGATATACTGTTACCCTCTGACGTAATAAATATTGTAACGTTGCCCGCTCAGAGACTTTTGGCGGGGAATTAACAGTTTAATTGTTAGATGTTGTGCGACTCCGAAGCAGCCGCTAAGGGCGATGGCTGTGAGGCAATAATTTAGAGGTAAATAAACCAAACATGAACTTCAAAACGGAAAATTCAACTAACTTACCATATGTTTCATTGAAGGTCACCAGTGCACTTCCTTCCTGTCCAAATTCAATGGATAACACTTCTGCGTCGCTAACGACCTCCATGTAAGATTGAAGCCCATCTGATGTGGTCTTATCACTCAGACCTTTCACAACGAGCCTTGTAGTGTCAATGGGTGGCTTCTTTACCGGTTGTTTAATAGTTACTTTCAGTTGTGCGTCATCAAGGGTGTGTCGTCCTTTGTCAACAACTCCACGTGCACCTAAAAATATATAAAAGGAATTCGTTATAGAGCGTTCTTGAATAGGAGGTTTTGAATGCAAACCATACTCTTCTCTATAGACCTTTCGTTTGTTGTCTACTATAGAAAATCATAATTACCTTGCCTTTAGAACCAGATATGCCCAGGATTGAACGCTAATGAGATGCACGACCTTTATGGTAGGCATCACAAAGTGCCCTCATTATTAAAAGTCCACCAAAACACACCTAATTCTGTCCAATAAAGTAATATGGAAATGTCTGGGTAGAAACGCCAACTCAAAAAACATGTTGGACTGTAACATGCACCATCACAAGGAATGAAATGATTAACTATCTTTATTCAAACTACAAAGACCGGATTTAATTGAATGTGAAAACTGGACGGTGAGCTAACATTACTTTAATATGGACTATCACGGGCTCACTTACTTTCGGCTTTCACAAAAGTTATGACAGCAATTCCCTGGCCAGGCGTAAAATCAACGTGCTCTACTTCTCCTCCCCCGGAGCGTCTCGTATTCTCAAAGAACATCGCAATGGAATCTTTGGTTGTTTTCGGGCCAAGTCCAGTTACCTCGATAGCTCGTGATTCCTGCGCATTTTCTTTTTCCGGCACTCCACTTGTGTTGCTACAAGCTCTGACACTCAGGGTAGCTCCATCAAGGGAATGCTTGTTTTGTTGCAACACACTATTTACAACTGGAAGTATAAATTAATTAATGTTTTTGCAAACCTTGTTGTACCTGGCCCCTTAAATGCACCGTAATTACTAATTAAAGAAAATGTGTGGTTTGCCTTAGTTTAAGCTTGGTATTGTAGCTGATAAATCAAAGACGAATGTATCAAAATATGATAAATGAATTACTTACCATCACCATCCTTAAATGTCACGAAAGCCACTCCAGTGTCACTTCGTAATTTGACAGTTTCTACCTCTCCACCTCCAGAACGCCGCTTGTTTTCAAAGTAGTTCAAAATCGAGTCTTCAGTAGTGCTTGCTGCAAGACCAGCTACCTCAATGGTTTTGCCCTTCTCCTCGTCACTGTCACGCATTTGTAAACTGACATTAAGTGTAGCGCCGTTCAAAGTGTGCTTGTCCCACACGACCACGCGGTTTGCCACTAGAGAAGAAATAACACTTTTTAAGATAGCTACCCAGCGGGAGGTGGGAGGGGGGCTAAATGCCATAATGGCGAAAAAATAGTCAGTCATGTTTGAATGTTTGAATTTTCTTGTTTGAAGAAAACTTTAGCTCTTTATAGGCTGACATTTCAGACTATAAAACACTCTCTCTTTCTGGTGTAAAATGCAGATATCTACGCCTTCATCTAAACTCAAAATAACTCGGGCACACTTTTATTCTGTTCTAAATGCTGAAAAGTAATTGCCTTCAGCTGATTCAAATTTGATGCGCGTCACGTCGCCTTCAATTTTCACTTTTTCCACGTCGCCACCAGCTGATCGCCTCGTGTTTTCAAAGTACTTTGAGAGAGTCTCCTGATAATGACAACACAGGTCAGGTGTGGTTTGCCTTAGTTTAAGCTTGCTATTGCAGCTGATAAAACTAAGACGAATATATTAAAATATATTAAATGAATTACGTACCATCACCATCCTTAAATGTCACAAAAGCCACTCCAGTGTCACTTCGCAATTCGACAGTTTCTACCTCTCCACCTCCGGAACGCCGCTTGTTTTCAAAGTAGTTCAAAATCGAGTCTTCAGTAGTGTTTGCTGCAAGACCAGCTACCTTAATGGTTTTGCCCTTCTCCTCGTCACTGTCACGCATTTCAAAACTGACATCAAGTGTAGCGCCGTTCAAAGTGTGCTTGTCACGCGCGACCACACATTTTGCCACTAGGAAAGACATTACACTTTATAAGATGCCTACCCGGCGTAAAAATTCGAAGGAGGGCGCTTATCGGAGTAGGGGAGCTTATTTATCCATTTTCTATCACGATGTCTATTAAGTGCTCGAGCTATAAACCGTGTCCGAGGTAAAATTTGTTTTAATGGATTTTTAAATCCGCTAATTGGTAATTTTTTTTTTCACTTATATCGGAGAAGAGGCAAAAATTGAGATATTGAGATACCGATAAAGTGCGCTCTTCAATCGAGTGCGGGGGAGAGATGGGGGGGGGGGGGGGGGGGGAGGTGGTGGAGGGGCTCATTGTAATCATCGCGAAAAAATGGTCAGCAAATTTTAATTTTGGATTTTTTTTGTTTGAAGAAAACTTAAACTTTAAATAACTCTCTATTTCTGCCTGCTCTAAATGCAGATGTCTATGCCTGCAGCTAAACTGAACACTTTTGTTCCGTTCTTCAAATGCTGAAAAGTATTTTTTTTTTCATTACCTTCAGCTGATTCAAACTTGATGCGCGCCCAGTCCCCTTTGATATTCACTTCTTCGACGTCGCCACCACCTGATCTCTTTGTGTTTTCAAAGTAGTTCACAAGAGCGTCTTCTGTTGTGTTTTGAGAGAGTCCCCGGATAATGACAACACAGGTCTGCGAATGCACGTGGTACACATAAGATTGACTAAACAACTATATTTACACCTAAACATGGGAGAAACGTTGGACCTGTGAAAAGGAAAAACGACGACGTTTCATGGGTCAACGTTTCTCCAATCTAGTGTATATTAATGGTATCCTGGTAACACGGGTGTAAATTCCAAGGAACATTTTAATTATTGAGGTAGCCTTGTAAAAACAGCATTTAAACAGTATTTAACAAAAAAAGAAGCCGCAGGTAGCGGCGATAGCACGAAAGAAGTGTAAGGGGAAACATGAGCCGTTAGGCTTGAGTGCTATCGCCGCTTCCTAAGTGCTTTACAACAGAACAGAGTACAGCCGAGGCTTCTTTATTTGTTTTATGATAAAGAATCCATCATTTCAGTGTCGTTTTCCCCACGAATTCGCCTTCATTTTTAGATTCTTTTCCAAAATGATTCAAAAGTGTCGTCAGCGGCGTGCTTTATACTCTCTTAATATACAATCTTCGTTCACTGTCCAAAATCCACGCGCGCAGTTGGTTAAAATCGAGCACGTGATTTTACTTTACCTGACGTCACCAAACTCCGACAGTGCGTTATTGACAATAACGCATAAAAATCGTGCATTATTGACAATGGCTTCAGCTGACAGATTTACAGAAATAGTGGAAGAACAAATCCCTCAAATTATCAACGAAGCGATATACCCACAAATACCAAGAGGCAAACAAACTGGAGCGTTGCTATTTTCAAACGAAGCGATACCTAAATTTGTTGACTTTGGAAATGCAAGATTTGAAAATGCAATTTTGCGATCACTTATAACGTGTCAAAGAAAAGCGGTTGACTTGTCACAATCTCGCTGACTTTTTATGAACGTTTTCAGCTTATGAATGATTTTGTAACAATGATTTAAGTCTCCTTTATATTTAATTATGTATGGCTTTTTGTGATTTCTATATTTCTTAAACTACGCCAGTATATGAATTTTGTACTCTTAGATACAACTGAATTCTTATTTATTAAAATTCTTGTTCAAAGTTCGCGAAATTGTGTATTGCGTGCAGTGTACTCAGATTGTATATTAAAAGGGTTAGAGGCTGTTAGTTCGTGTTTTGTTTACAAATACACGCACTTGCTGGCAGCACAATGAACGCGAAATTTTCAATACTGCACTCGGCTACGCCTCGTGCAGTATTGAAAATTTCTCGTTCATTGTGCGGCCAGCGCGTGCGTGTATTTGTAAACAAAACACTCACACCAGTCTCTAACCCATAAATAAAGCACGCAAATTTTAACCAATCACAACGCTTGCTAGAATGCTTCAAATGATTTGATTGGCTAACGAGACAACAGCTGTCAATCACAAACTGAACTTGAGCTTCACTTTCGGTTTTGAGTGAAGAGAGAATGCTTCGAAGTTCACTTTTCAGTTCAAAAAATATAAACGATTTAAAAGCTATTTGTGCAATGAAATCTGGCCGAATTGGGGTGCCTGAAAACTTCACTTTTCCAACATGACAATTACGAAAGAAAGAGTTCGAAGCTTGTCGGTGAAACTTTCCAAACTCAACTGCTGAGCTGACTTTAAATGAACAACAGACGTATTTACGTAAGATGATTGCCCGAACTTGCGACAACGTTGGAAAGATTAAACTGCCTCCACTAAAAGCGTCGGAGAGGATGTAAGAGCAGCTTTTAACCCTATTCAGACCGGGGGGGGGGGGGGGGGGGGCGGAAAGTGCCCGCGCTGACTTTGAACGTTTATAACTTTTTCAAGATTCAACCAAACGCTGCCAAACTTTACGAGTTTTTCTAAAATTTACCTGGGAATAAATTGTGTCTGGAACTTGACGTTACCATGGCA
This sequence comes from Meandrina meandrites, assembly GCA_963693305.1. Classification (NCBI taxonomy): domain Eukaryota; kingdom Metazoa; phylum Cnidaria; class Anthozoa; order Scleractinia; family Meandrinidae; genus Meandrina; species Meandrina meandrites. The sequence goes on from OY855910.1 coordinate 9,854,809, forward strand.
ACGTCATGTTGACAGACATGTTTTTCCAAATTTGTAATTTTTTGTGTTTCCATTAATAAACATTAACTTTAATTCAACTATTTTCACCTCTTTTAGGTTTTTTGCACTGTTTTATACATTTTGAGTATTTTGCAGTAATTTTGGGCGGTTTTCTGATGTTTTGGAAAAATTTTGAAATCCAAGATGGCGGATCCAAGATGGCGGCTGTTTTGACATCATGATGTAATTGTCACGTGATGTGACGTCATCGCCGCACGTGACGTATATATAAAGATAGATTTTTGGACATGCTATATATCCTGTAAGTTTTATTGCGACTGCTTAAATATTCTGGAAGTTACGGAGGGGGGGGGGGGGGGGGGGGCGGATTCCGCCCCCCTCCCGGTCTGAAAAGATCCAAAAAAGCCCGGTATGAATACGGTTAACTGATCATTTGAAGGATGAGCGTTGTAATTCAGTTATTGTTGATGTTCGCTTCGCTGAGATGACCTGAGATTACCATATGGAACGAGCGCACTCTTCATGTAAGTTTTCAATGTTTTTACATAAATAAATCTCGTCTAGAAAAACACAGACAGCTCATTTGTTGATTTCTTTCGCTGCTTTACATGTAAAGTGTAATGACTGCCTCCGTGATATAAAGTGCAGTTTCTGTTAGCCCTAGACAGGTTGAGAAACCTTTGTTTATTTCGCTACTTGATTGCTTAATTTTTTACCGGCAGTTTGTCGGAACTTTTACTTGTAAGCTTAATTTACGTACAGTTTTAATATTACTGATGTTCATTGAAGATAGCTCGTTTTCTTTGCAGCCAAAATTTCGTTTTCTTTTGCGATTTCTAAGTCAAACAGAAAATGCTGCTTTAACTCCTCGAAAATGCCAAGGAAAAAATTCAGAAAATCCTTTGCCATTTTGCAGATGATGACGTGAACTTCGTGCTTTGTACTCTCATAAAGCACGCTGTTTAAACAATTAGAGCGTGTGTTATATCGAAACTTTATTATAAAGATAAATAAGTTAAAATATGCAAAGGTTTTTTAACACAGTTGAGGATAATAGTGCTTTTCTGGCACAAACGTAACGGTAGAAGAGGCTGCAGGATAACATGAATGTTTTTTACACCTAATCGAAGAAACGTTGACCATGTAAACAGCATATACCACGAACGAGAAGACTGAATGGGATTCTGAGTAGACAGCATTGGTTAGCTTAGTAATATTCCTTTCATTGATAATCAAGATATTTCTTCTTTTGGAGCCTTAAGAGCATGATTTATTAAACCTGTAGCCTGCGAGCAGGCTCTCCGCGCGAAAAAATAATGACCTGTCCTGTTATCATGTTTATTCTGTCACAGACGAAGATTCGTTTGTTCTTATTTCCCAGTAAACATTTGGGTCGCATTGTTCATGGTTTATGCTTTTCACAGATCAATGTGCCTTCAATCAGGCGAATATGCATGTACAATCCTAGGATTCAAACATTTGTGGCTCGACCACAAATGTTTTTCAGTTCACTAACAGGAAGATTATCAGTGCTCTATACAAAATCAGATGGTTAAGCAAAAACTATACGATATATATGCACAGTACTACACACATTTACAGCTGGTGATTTTTTTGAATGCATCATTGTGTTTTTGTAGAACCAAGTGTTAAAACAACTGCTGGCAGAAAAGATCTGAGATTGATCTTGGAATATCAGAATCTGACCTGATTGGCTGATGTCTCCTGGGATTGAGTCTCCCTTGTAAATGGGTAAAATGACACCTCAACTTGTGTTCCACTGATAATATGTGTTCTGCTACCGACATTTTTGGCAACTGTTTGAAACAAAAACCAACCAATTAAACAAATTAAGGGAAAATGTAATGGTAGGTGAAAGCACGGAAGTAACAAATGAATGAATGAAGGAAGGAATGAATGGATAAGGGAAGGAAGGAAGGAAGGAAGGAATGGATGAAGAAAGGAAGGAAGCAAGGAAAGAACGATTAGGAAGGAAGGAAGGAAGGAAGGAAGGAAGGAAGGAAGGAAGGAAGGAAGGAAGGAAGGAAGGAAGGAAGGAAGGAAGGAAGGAAGGAAGGAAGGAAGGAAGGAAGGATGGAAGGATGGAAGGGCGGATGGATGGACAGATGGAAGAACAGAAGGAAGGAGGGACGGACAGACAGATGAATGGAACGATGGATGGATGCATAGATGAACGGGTAGGCCGGCAGGCAGGCCGGCACGAAGGAATGAATGAATGAAAGAAGAAAGGAAGGAAGGAAGTAAAGAAGGAACAAGGACAGGAGGATGGACGGATGGACAGAGGGAAGTAAAGAAGGAAGGATGGACGGACAGAGAGATGAATGGGTGGGCGGGCGGGCAGGTGGGTGGGCAGGCAGGCGTGAAGGAATGAATGAATAAAGAAAGGACCAAAGTTACAAGGGAGAGATCGAGGAGGTGATTGACAGTCAGTGGGAGCTAGTGAATATAAGGCCTACGCACACTATTAAGCATTTCAAACTCACGTTGCCAATTTCAGTTATCAAGGGCACCACATATTTTATGTTGCTCAATGGATGCACCATGCTTATATAGCTTGTAATTATAGATTGCAATTGTATCAATCTTTGTATTGACTGAGAACTGCTGACTATGTGTAGAGCCAAGTGACAAAGCCAAGGAAGAATCCAAGGGGAGGGGGAGGGGTTGGGGGTAGCAATTATTTTGTTTACTACTGCAATGTTAACAAATATTTTTATGTTATTTTAGCTAACACTATCAGCAATTTTTACACCTTACCATCCTTACTTTCTGTTAAATTGTGTTTAATTTTATTTATCTCTTTATTTATTTTTTGGCTTGGAGGATCTAGGGGGTAGCTTAAGCCATCCAGTCCTCCAGGAACCTTTCTTTATTGTTAAAGCGGGATTTTCTTCACATATCATAATTTATTCGTAACCATGAAATGCAGGAAATTCGAAAAACATGGATTTAGGTGCTGAAATTATGAAAAAAAAAACAACAACAACAACAGAGGATGCATTGAAACAATCACAAAAAGTTGAAGATAGAAAAGAAAGGAAGATATAATCAAGGATGAAAGAAAGAAGTTTTTACCAGCGAATTAAGTCTCGTCAAAGAGAGCAGACTAGATTATTTATGAAAGTTAAAGTGTTTACCAAAATAAATAATTCAATGAATGGATAATCAGTAGTACTGACATGTATATTATACATACTAGAGTTACTTTTAATACTTAGGTCTGTATTTATTTCTTGCTTCACAAGTGATGTTCATGCATGAGGTCGTTGCTTGGTAAGGTAAATTATTGTTAAAAAAACGTTGAATTTTGCACTGCTCATTCCACAGTACTCAAACGTAACCGTGACACGGCGGGTGTCACACAATATCTATGTTTTTTTTTACAAAAGTGGTTTTCTAACACACCGGCAGCCCTGCCGCTTTAAAAAGCAACAACAGAGTGTTGCCGATGGCATAAAAAAAGTGCTGACAAGCTGTGGTTTATGTTCTAGTGTTAAGAGGCAATTTAATAGAATTCGATGGAATCGACACGTCTACCGATATTAAAGCTGATCGATCGGTCAAGAATTAAAATTCATGCACGTAAACGCTAAATATTTGTTAAATTTTAGATTGTTAAAAGCATTTACATGGTTACCATGCGCTTAAATCATGACCTAGCAAAATGGAATGCCAATAAAAGGAGTTTGTAAGAAAACCGGTTTGTCTTCGACAACATGAAATGACGAGACAAATATTGAAAGTGAAACCGGAAGCACGCGAATTCGAAACGATGAAGCTTTGTGAAAGGAAGCGAGAAACTGAAATGATAGAAAAGTGTATCATAAACTCACTAAAAAGCAGAAAAAATGAAATACGGTGTGTCAAGGACAGCGAACAATGGAAAAACTAAGAACAGATGTAACGAATAACTTACCATCGCCTTCTTCAAACGTAAGGATCGCCTCGTCTTCCTTGAGGTCTATCGAGCTGATATCTCCACCGCCTGATTGTTTGTGTGATTGAAAATAAACTGTTAATTCTTCCTTTGATATCGACCTTCCGATTCCTCGAACGTATAAAATTCGACCTTCATCCATGTCTAGCGTGCTAGCCAAAAGAAGAAGAACGAATTAAACGTGTTCCGCATCAACAGAAACTGAAAGCAGACGAGGCTTGGCTTTACCGGATTCCGAGAAAAAGACTCGGGAAAGGCCCGACATGCTGATGTCACACTTTCAATCTGCTGTCAGCGCGGGGGATGGGGGAGTATTAAAATGAGCTTTATTCGAAAAAGTTTCGCATGATAAAAGTTATTCGTTGGACCTAGAATACACCTGCTAGGGACTTGACTAACTATTTTACACATTTAAATTGTTTCAATATTTTGAACAATTATTCACACGTAAGCTATGATGCGTGAGTTTAATTCCGCTCTCTACCCCTCCTGCGTGAATTACGTTGTTGTCTTCCGGGAATTCTAACTGGGGATTCTAAGAAATAAACAGTAGCGTGTGTCAAATAAAATGAAAACAATAGATTTATAAATTCAGTTTCTTGTATGCTGCACGCAATGCAATTTGTACCAAACGATGGCAAACGCATTTCGTGTCGATAAGCGAAGCATGCTGCAGCAATGGAACACAGATCAACAAGACACTGCTTCGAGCAGTGTTATTGTTAAAAACCTTTCGCCAGCAACAAAGGAGGAGACGATAATTATTCATTTTCAGAAACGGAGGAATGGTGGAGGGGAAGTCAAAAGTGTTCGCCTATTGCGCGAGGGTGTTGCAGTTGTTACGTTCGAGACGCCAGAAGGTTGGTAGAGTTTGATAATCTTTGAATTGTCAATATATTTTCGTATTTCCCGGTTTACACTGGAACAGGTTGAGTTGACAACTTGATCGGCTCCGTCCGCTGAACTGGTACTTGATTAATTTCGATCGTCTTATCGTCGCATTCGTCGTGCTACCGAGCTGCCTACGAAGCTTAAATTGGGTATCACTCACTTTTAATTATCGTAACTGAAAATTGAAAGCCTTCAACAGTTTATTCCTTTTATTTGAGATATATGAAACTCGTTCGAACTCTTTCGATATTTACAGCAACGATATATTAACCCGGAAGTTGACGAATACTTCACTTTCGAGAAGTTAACATTTAGTGAGGCCTACTGCACACAGATACAGGGTATTGCACAATTATGTTTAATGAGTTGTTATTAAATTGTTTCTGTTCGCTTAAGGTAACGCTATTAGTCAAAATAAGCCTGTTAACAACATTAGAAACGAACGGCATAAAATAGAATTCCTTATTACTCGACCCAGTAAAAAAATGTTAAAGACGCCAAATACTTTGACTCGCATTCAAATAGAAATTTAAAATATTTTTGAGCATTACTTTAATGACACTATCAGTAATTAATGTAAGGCAGAGAGCGGATACTGAAAGTATTTTTCAGAGTCAGTAGTCATGCATGGGCAAAGAACACGAAACAAAACAAAACCGGACATCGATTAAGGTCGCTGTTGACACCTGGCCATGAATAAATTCATTAGCCAAAATTTTGCTTGTCTTAACATCTTTTAAAACGCTTATATCTTGGCTGTTTTGGGTACGATTGAGCTGAAATTTTCCAGAGACATAAAAAAATGATGGAAGTTAACGAATGTTGTTTTTGATTTGGTAGTTTGCGCTTTACGTATACGCTAGAGCGCCATTAGCACGAAATTGCGAAATCCATGATTTTGTGTCCAAGTTTGCGGATCGAGTAGCAGACAGCACTCAGTGATTTTATCAAAAACAGATGAGTCAAGGCCTCTAGTGTGTCATGACAGAGCGGATTTTTTAATTTAAACTTTGCCAGCGTTTAAATGTGCAAATTTGAATTTAACGCCTTCTATCTTTTTTGAAAAGCGCTATTTTAGAATTCCCCGGTTACCTCTCTGCAATGCTAGCTTACTTTCATTTTTGCGGAAATGTTAGATTTGTAGTAAACGTTTTCGACAAAAGTAGCCCTCTGAAGGTATTGTGTAACCTTAAAATGCTTATTGAAACGTATAGAACTTATCATTTACCAGACTTTTTGTATTTCAATCTTATGTTCTTTTAAAGCAAAATATATGAAAAAGTGGTTAGAAACTTGCATAATTAACGCTACAGAGGAACTGATGTAATATCGTTATTGAAAGTGAAAGCAATGGGCCGAGTGAGCGAAAATGCTGCTGGTGTAGGTAGGAGCTGGTGACAGCTCTAATCAGCCAAAACTAAGCAGTTGTCCATAGTTTGCATTTTTGACTTTCAGTTTGGACTCTATCATGTCGTTGTCAAACTCACAAGCAACAAACTTTACCTAACCTCATGCGAAATTAATTTCGTACTGTCAATTGATTGGCTCTTTTACATTTTGCACTACCCTCTGAGTCTCTGGGTTCGTATTGTAAAATTACAGGTGTATGAAGGCCCGGGTACTGCATCTATTATTGACTATTGTACGTACAATGTCGGATTCTAAACCACCCGGGGTTCGTCCAAAACTATTTCGGATTTTCCGAAGTGTGAACCAGATAGTGTAACGAACACAAACCTATTCCGGTCACAAATTGGGGATAGTCTGGCCAATTGTTAACATGGCCTGTATCAGTCTTGAAGAGTTCTTGGTCTTTTCGGTTCTCACGCCAGGTTATTATTAAAACTGTCTCTACAGTTGCTGACTCCGTTTTAACCAGGAGACACCAGATAGACGGCGTCGTGGTTACACTTGAGCGGAAGCTCCAACCATGTCAAGATCAGGTAATTCACTTTTACCGTGTGTATAGCCTACCATCATACCTTCTTTCTTAAGCTCTTTAGCTCAACCTTTCACACCTGGTAGTTGGCAGCAATGTTTACTTCGGGCCCAGCATTTTTATAAAGTTTTTGATTGTTATTTAAGACAAAAAAAAAATCCTTAATGAGATTAAAAAAAAAAACATACGTTATCTCACTGGGATGAAAATTCATAGCCCGCTTGATGGTTCGATGTTAGTCTACCTAATTGAAGGGACAGGGGGTAAGGGGTAGGGAAAGGGTGGGGGGGGGGGGGGGGTCCTGGGAGGTTTGCACTTTCCACCTCCCGTGCCTTTCACGCCTGGCTCCCACCCGTTCGAGATTGATCACCGCAAAATACTCAACAATGGTAGTTTTCGCACTATTGCTTCCAGTTGTTATTGCTTCCTGCCAGCTCCCTTCCGGTTTTCCATTGGACTTCCCGTTCCCAAACTGCCGTGTTCTCCATGTATCCTATGTAAATATTAGTGTCAATCCTTACTTAAAGAGTCTCGATGTTTTAAGGTTTTTGGCAAGGTGGCTGGCCGTCTTGATCCACATAACCATGGTGTAAGCTTCTCCAACATGGAAACGATCCTTCAAACAATTCAAGATGAGACAGAAATTGAATGGAAGGAGATATTTGACGGTTTTGTAGTGTCAGGAACATATGAACAAATCAAGAGAGTGCACGAATTATTGCACGACCATCTGCAAAAAACGAAACGACACAAGAAGAAGTGTACCAAAATTAACAGTATCCGGCCAATAGTTAGAGAGAGTTGGACTATTAGACAGTCCATGCAGATGGTAGGCAGTAATCCTTGCGCTGGGGCAAGCAGTTTTCGCACACAAACCGATTCCATGACGACCATCGAAGACGTTGAAGAGCAAAAATACAACAAGCCTTTGACGTCTCAGAAAAGCCGAGTGAAAGGGAACAAAAACTTTGGCAAACCCAGTCTGGCAGAAAGTAATTTTCAAGAGAAGTTTCCAATGTCCGAGTCTGAAAAAGCCAACAGGTTAAGTCAGCCGGATGTCACTTGTGATGGTTCGCGCCTTCTGCAAGCTAAAGTAACTCATATTTCGAGCACAAGAAACAACAATGGGAAAACACAAGACCAAAAAGTAACAGAACCAGAAAGTGACGGTAAATATCGGCCGACAGAAATCTCGCCTTCTGTAAAGAAGCAAATAGTCTTTTCGGATGACAACAAAGAGAAATCAAGTAAAGATAGACATCTCAAGACAGGGGTCGTTGCTGATACTTTGCCGCCTTCACGGGTCTCTGAAATTAAAAACACAAGTACCCCCGATAAAACAATTCCCGACCGAAAAGAATCGGAACAAAACGGTGAGGCTAAGGATCGGCAGCTGGCTCTTTACACTAGCAAAGGGAAAACTGACAGAAAATGTTTCGCTGCAGCAATGCCAAATCAAAACGAAAGTTGGGAAGATGTACAGCCTGAGTCAACTTTGTTTAATGAGAACTGCACCGCCGAAAAATCAAGTTCCATTTCCCGGAACGAAGCTTGTGCTCAAAAAAACCATGTTTGCTCTGACGATGAGAGGCCTTTATCGGCAGAATGTATCGAGAGAACTGAGTCGTTATCAACTGAGAAAGGTGAATATACCATGGAAGGAACCTATTTGAATTACATTACACCAACTGGCATCAAAGTCATGTTACTAAAAGGAGACATAACCGACCAGGACGTTGATGTTCTTCTAAGTCCAGCAAACCCAACTCTTTCTCGTAAGGAAGGATTACCGAAGCTGATTTTTGAGAAAGGAGGCCAAGACATAGAAGACGAATGCCTCGACATCACTCAAACCGAAGGCCAACTGGAATACGGTACTACACGCTTTACTTCAAGTGGGAAATTACCGTGCAGAGCCATCCTTCATGCTGTCTTGCCACCATGGATTAACGAGAATGGGAATGAAAAGGATTGCAAAATTCAGATTCACCGCTGTCTTAAAAGTGGGCTGTTGTTGGCATCAGGACGTAGACACAGATCGGTTGCTTTTCCCCAGTTAGGGCAAAGTTGGAATTGTATCCCTCTTGAAGTCTCGACGGAGGTTATCACTCGTGTCATTGCTGCGTTCAGTAACAATGTTGGCCCGATGCACAGTGGCATTAATGACTTCCGCATAGTATGTGAGGACGACACCACTATTGACGATTTTGTGAAAGAATTTACAGCTTTCTCGTTTCATGGTGAGAAACCATTTTTTTCGAGTACGTCAAATAACAAACTAAATGATCATGCAGACCAAACTACAAAATACCAAGCTACAGGAAGCCATCCAAACATCGGATGCCAGCGATACGTCGATTCTCCCTTTGCAAAAGAAGGATCTGTAGAACAAATGCAGAAAGCAACGTCGTCATCTGGATCAGATTCTCTTGTGGATAAAGAGAGTGCAAAGATCCACTTTGGGCTGCCCAAGATCGAACCTGCTACGCCCTCTAAAGATAAATCTCATTCTTCCGAAAGTCAGGCAATCCTGCCTAGTATTTATGTACAAAATGAAAACCTTACCTCCAACAACACGAAGCAGCTTTACGAAAGCGCCGTTACTTGCATTTCAAGTAGCTATATTGAAAGTATCGAAATTTTAGAGAGAAAAGCTTTAGAAATACCGGAAGTGACAGGAACAACCGCAATTGGACTCGAAGAGCAGACATCAAAACGCATAACTTCTCAAGATAGCACAAATAGAGAGTTGGTGGAGGAGGTCAACTTGAATCCGAACAAGGAAGATTCTATAGTTTCTAGTGAACTGACAGAAGAAACATCAGCGCCAAACAATGCAAAGTTAATGAGGCCTGAAATGCTACAGTCTAAACCCTTGCACTCGCCAGCTCACAACGAACAACATGAAGATATCGATATTCGTAGCAGTGAAGCACACTCTAGTCAGGGAAACGCAAAAGATACTACAAGTCTTCATCCTTTACCAGATGGTAAAGAAACATCTGATGTTAGCAGTTCAAATTCAGCTTTGCTAAAAATAGATGGCGGTCTGTTTGTGACCTCACCCACTGTCGAGTTTCTTTTAAATGCTGATCTTTCGCTGGGCCTTCAAGGTTTGCAGATAGAGCACGAAAGGAGAAGGGACATTAACATTAAAGAAAACGACGACAAAGGTAAAGGAAACTTATCTTTTCAACAGAAGAACGGCAACTCTGATGAAACGTCTTCTATTGTATCTTGCAATCCAACGTCAAATGAGAACCATAGCAACCAGGTAACAGAGAATCATCCTAAGCTAGACAAGCAAGACATAAACGAAAATCTCGTGTCAAGCATGGCAACTGCAGCAGCAGACGCAGGCCACAATAAAGAGTCAAATCAGAAATGTGATTCCAAAGAAACGAAGGATACGAAAGACGAATTCGAACCAGACGTACTTGTGGGAGACAGCCATTACGGTCACAAAAGGAAAGGTAATAAAATTAAAACATATTCGCGTAAAAGAAATTGTTTGATGATGAGTTATTAGGCAAAACTGATGGATGGTATTAGGGTTTGGGGCCTCTAAACCGTTTACCTTTAGAACTTGGCAAATTCCCTAAATTGTGCAATAGTAAATTAAACAAAATTAAAATATAAAAGAACTGTATTTCAGGAAGAAAAATACTCCTAGTTGCTTCAGGCTACAGAAACAGGAATATTCTCCGGCGGTATGGGCCACTTAGCTGGACGCAGACCTTGCGACTTCGTGTTGTTTATATTCTTTTGTTATCTGAATGCGAGGGTAAATTGTTAGCTCTTGTTACTGTTGTGGTCGATTTGAACAATGATGCTAAGTAAGTGAAAGTGAAATTGTAATTAACATAGAATTAATTAGATCATTTTTATACTTAGTTCGCTCACTGAGTATTATATTGAATTGACCGTTTTAATTTCACTTCTAGTTTCGACTGAGCGGCAAGTTGTCTTTCTATGTGCCCTGTGCCAGGACACTGTGGACCATCCAGATCTTATTCATCCGAACGTTTGTGCAGAACACAAGTTTTGCGACGACTGCATTCTCAAGGCGTTTACGTTCAGTAATAGCTGTCCTGCTTGCGTGGATAAATATGGCCTAATAACATCCGCAATGGGAAACAACGTTGAACACAACAGTACGGCCACCAAAGGTAATTGACCACACACCTTTCTCTTTTACTGAAAGGCGACACGCCTTTAGACTACAAGTGAGGAAAAGAACTGCGTAGATCATGTACAATAATGCAAAATAGAAATAAAAGTAATATGCACTAAAAAGATAATATTTTCGTACGTTTCGAGACTTCTGTCTCTTCATCAGCGTTATAAAATGCCCGGTTACCAAGAGCACGCGCTTGTTCATTTTAAATAATTAAGAGGCTGTCTTTCTAAGAACCACCCACTCACAAATTCGCTAATAAAAAAAAAAATTGCTTGAAACTCTGGTAACTGAAAGACTTTACATAAGCGGACTTTCAGGGCTCGTTTTGGGGGGGGGGGGGGGGGTGGGGGGATGCAGACGCACCCATCGCACCCCCCGTCCCTACGGGCCTGCATTTGCATATAATCTTTAGTTTCCTTTGTCGAAAGCCTTCATTTTTATTTATTTCTCTTGTTTTGTTTTGTTATCTTTATTATTGGAAGTTTTTCAATTATCCTAATGTACAGAAATCGCGTTCATTTATGTAAATTTATCCATTCTTCGTGCATCTTTGCATTTTCTCTTATTCCCAGTCTGAATATTTTGGAATAATGTTATCTTTTTTTACGTAGTTCTTCAACCTCCAGTTTCCAGTAGAAACCAATCTTTACACCAAGAAGGCAACGATCCCCATTGGACAGCTAGCCCAGATCTCCTTCAGGCAAACCAGCCTCCGGGTCAAATGATGTGGAAAAAGTACGGAGATAATCTTCCAGGATTTGAAGGCCATGGCACAATTGTCGTGACTTACATTTTCTACGATGGTATCCAGAGCTCGGAACATCCAAACCCCGGTGAATCGTATAAGGGCATGACATGCGTGGCGTATTTCCCTGACACAATGGAAGGAAGGCTGGTTTTGAAATTACTAAAAAAAGCTTTTGATGCTCGCCTGGTCTTTACCGTCTCAAAATCTGCTTCAGACGGAACTGGGCGTGTAGTAATAAATGGCATCGAACTGAAGACCACCGTGAAAAGTGATGCAAGGTAAGACGGCTTCAGATATTTTCAATCAAGGTGTTTCATTCGCTCATATGTCATGAGCATTGTAACCGAGATTTTAAAGATACGTGTTTTGGCCTATTTTGCTGAATCGAGTGGGATACGCAATGGCGTTATTGTAAGCTCGTTGGACCCAGGATCGAGTGGTCCGGGTTCGTGCCCTGATCGGGGTTATTGTGCTGTGTTTTTTGGGCAAGACACTTCATTTCACCTCAGTCCACATCAGCAATATAAATGGGTACCCACGAAGGGAAACCTAACAAGATGCGTGGAACCGGCGGGTAAGCTAGAACTACATGATAGATGTACACATTTATGCTCAATGTGTAATGTGGATACCTCTAGTTGTGCGTCAGTAGGCCCGTGAAAACTTAAAGGAGGAGTCACACCAAGATTAGTACAGTGCTACTTGAAAATCCAGACCTTGCTAAAACGCACGTTACTGGCCATGAAAGTTGATTAAAACTGGTGTGGCCATTTATTTTGTTGACCAGTAAGTGCACCTTTATAATTCTGGCATAGCTTACACAAAAATTTAAAAGACCTCTTGTGATATTGCCCCTTTAACCTTTACCGAACATTGTATCTTGCAGAAACGGCTACCCAGACAGTGGATATTTGTCAAGAGTAAAACTGCAACTAGCTGCAAGAGGAATTCAATAATAACGTTCTATATTATACCGCACTACACCAGTTATCATGTATAAATATTGCTTTTATGGTAAAATTCAGTGTTAGGATAGACTGTTCGCATCCCTTGATTTTCCTGCATTTTTCACTGATCGTTGCCAGCGCAGTTACAGTGAAAAGAACTCAACCGGGGCCACCCAACGTTTTTTAGTCAATCACAAGACAAGATCAGAACAAAAGAATTGGAGTTGGTTCATCAGCAGTTAAATTTGCCCCTTCCTGTGATTGGTCCGCTGATGAAGGAAGTCCAATCTTTTGTTCTGAACTTGTCTTGTGATTGGCTAAAAAAACGTTGGGGTGCCCCCGGTTGAGTTTGTTTCACTGTAAAAATGAAATGTGGACGGTAGAACGAAAGCGGACGTGCAAAGATGTGGACGGATTTCTTTTGCCTTTTGCCTCTACCCTCACCCTCGCTCTCCTCTCCCGGCTTCGCTGTCTTTCTCGCGTTCTTTCTTTACATATAAAAAAGAAACTCTGTGAAATGTGTATTGGTAGGTGTGCAACAGTAACATTTTGTGTTAGCCAGGCATTTCACCTTTACCGGTGGAGAGCGGAAGTGTATTTTTTAAGGATAGCGCGTCTGATTTACAGTTTAAGCGCCCGTAAAAAGAAAATTGTATCTTAAACGTTTGGATAATTTTTTATTGCTATTGACAGGCCAATGCACCAAACACTGTTTTGCAATATTGTCACGCGACACTTGCCGTATATAGGTCCACAAAACTGTTGTAAATTCTGTGAAGAAATTTTCGCTCTGACCATAGGATCTTTTAGAGACTTGTCCCTACGATAGGCGACAATTGGAGGGTTAGAATATATGTGTGCGAGTTTATTGATAGGAGAGATTGCTGCTGCTTGTCTGTCTCTTAAAATCATTTCTGCAAGTAATTTATATTAAAAACAGTTTATAAAGTAGCAAGACCGGTTTCGGAAACTTGAGTGGCTTCCTTCGTCAGTTGCAGTGGTCGTGTGTTTATGAGCAGGTTCTGGCCAGAAGCTCGCAGGGCGCTTCTTTATATAGTCCAAGGAAAACTCGCAATAAAAACCTAACCAACGAGAAGTTAGGAAATGTCGATCTGCTTGGCATTGATTTGCATGTTCTGTTGTTATCGAGTATTTTGGAAGAAACTACTCTTATCGTTGTTGTCATGCACCCCTTGAGAAGTGAATGTTAGGGATTTGAGGCCCATGTTAATTTTTAGGCAAACCGAAGCAGTTCCTGGGTACAATGTGGTCTGAAATAAGTTATCGATTTAGGGGTCAGATCTAAAATAGGGTAGGGAAAATCTTATATTTTGGTCTGATATAGGGTATAGGGGTTTCCTGAAGCGTGCCGTACACACCCAAAGAATTTTTGGGTATTCCTTTCGAACAGTTAGCCATATAAAAACTAACCTTCAAAATATTGCCGAAAGACAAACAAATATGAGAAGAGGTCTTAATTACGATTAATTTGATTGGGTTTTGTTTAGCAATGCCTCGATGGTGATTGGCCTAGAAAAAATAGTCGGACGGGAATATTGCACTCGGGCTAACTGAACAGGTCTATTACAGGCACATGTTGAGAAAAGAGTAGCGACTATAAAACTGTGTCAGAGGCTACATTGCAAAAACACAAAAATATATGTATTTCCTCAAGTTTAATTTTCAATCAGGTGATGGGTCATAACGGTAATTTATTATCGAATTATGACACACTACCATCATGCTGCTAAGATTTAGCATAAAACATTCGTTGGACGAAAAGAGTCATTTAATGGTAGTCGATTTGGGAAAACATTTTAACAAGACGATTAACGAAATAAAAGTAACTTGAGTCATACAATGTTATTTACAACGGTGTTTTGTGGATAGTAAGGACAAACAGTCTTTTGTCAGTTGTCAGAAAACTCACTACAAATGTCAGTTGTTAGTTAAATTTTAGGCAGAGTCTAGGCAATATGTCAGTTTTCAGGTAAAATTTTGGCCAATTGTCAGTTGTCAGTGAGCCCCATGCAGACCCTCGCTATTTTTTATTGACAAAAAGAGTACAGACGGATGAAATTTGACCTGACGGAATCAGGTAAAGTGTTTTTGAACTTTTCAGTACGGATTCAGGGCTGCAGGTTCAGGTGAGAATCATACCACCAATCTAGTAGTCTTCAATGAGGAAATCATCTAAAATTTGTTGGTTGAAACTGAAGAAACCATTTGAGCCTTAGACTAAAAAGATGAGGGTGTTTATTGAGGCTTCAGACCTGAAAATAGGTGGAGAGCGGGAAATCTGTGCTGTAGTGTAGTAAGAAGCTGCTGTGTTTTAGCGGATAATTTTGTAAACAGTCTTTACTGGATTAAAGGTTAGTTGAGTAATTCGAATTTTAACTTGCATTTCTGGCCGCATTCTTACTAAACGTTTAATTTACGAGCCTGTGATTCGCCGTATTACAGCGATGAAATTCAGATTATGCGACGGTGCGGTGATCGCATCTTCCATACTTTCCAACTGTACTTGGGATACTGAAACATAAGTCAACTTAACTGTCAAATTCTTGCCAAACAGGATGATTGATCGATTGCTGAACTTGGCTTGGGTGTTGGCACAAAACAAGTAATCATTTTATTGCACTGGTATCTATTTCTATATCCCTCAGTTCACGATATCACAGGCACCTACGTCTTTACTTGTGCTTGTGCTTGGGGTCTTGCTTATGCTTGTTTTCACTGTCCCGTGAAAACTGAACTACAACAGTCCCCACTGTCTCTGCGATTTGGGCAAGACTCGCCCGTTTATCCTGTTCTTCCTTACGTTACGCATCGTGAACTTTATGCTTTGCAATAGGCCAGAGCCCGGGTTAACAATCGGTGACTGGGGGAGGGTGATGCATATATATATTGGCATAGTTAAATAGACAGCTTTCGAGATGTCTTTCGTCTTTGTTGCTCAACGTTTTGCGTCGAAATGATTTTTGTTGGCATCATTCAAACACATTTTAAAGGTATCGCAATAGAACTTGTTGTCATCCTGTGTAAAAGGCAACTCGGAATGTTCAATTGTGTGTGCTGGATTTCGACTCCGTCTTCACGGTCGTTAACCATAGAACAGAGCTTGTCAAAAGAGAGAGGACTGTCTGCACAGAAAGCAACCCCCTGCGGTTGCGCAGGGCATGGTGGCATATTATGTGTCATATACGTTATTAACCCCAAAACTTCTGTGTTTTGTTTACTCCAAGACAGGAAGACTAGGAAGTTTTCAGTACTTGTGCTTTTTATTTTTATTTTAAACTACCCAATCAACCCTTTAAGATACAATATGATTAACAGATTAAACAGAAACGGGTTCTATGACTGCATATTTGTGCCTCTTGGATTTGACCACAGCAGTACTTTTACAGCAGCGCATTTTCTGGTGGTGTTTCTGTTATGAAAAGCAAAGCAAGAAGTTACCAACTTAAAAGGGTGGTATAGCTCAAATGTTAAAGGGGCTTTGTCATGGATCTGACAGATTTTTGAACAGCAAAGATATATACTTGTGTCAGAGGAGACTTAATAATAATGGTCCATTTTTAAGACAAATTTCTATATTAGAGAAATAAATATGTTAACAGGCGCCTTTCAAGTAGCTGCGGACGGCTAGGATTGAAATGGATCACAACTTTAAAAATTGCAGCTAAACGTTTCAAGTTGTGTCCGTTTATCTTCAAATAGTCGATATTTATAGCCGTGGTTTGATTTTTCTCCACAAATTATTGTTGTATCTTCGTTTTGATGTTCAGAGACAATGTTTTTCGTGGTTTCAGTTGCCTACCACGTATTTCAGAATAGTTTAGACAAAAAGTCTGCGATATTCCCCTGACGTAGCTCCCTTAAGCACCTGCACTTTGTTCTGTTCAGCACTCCCGCCTTTCGAACTTGAAATACAGCAAACCACGACATCGCACGACAGCAACAACCTCGGTCCCAATGTGTGGCTTCATAGCTCAAATGGTGGAGCATCGCACTGGTATCGCGGAGGTCACGAGTTCGAATCCCGTTGAAGCCCTGAATTTTTTCAGGCTTCTTTATTCCAATTGCTTTCATTGGAAATTCACTGCGATGATCATTTATCGCTTTCATATACATTCGCAGTTCATATATGAATCATTTCATGTACATTACATAACAATTACTCAATTCACAGCTGGAGGGGAATCAAATAAAAACAACCAGAACAAACGTGACGACGAGTCTTTATTAATACTGAAGAAAAAAAATAAGCGATTTCAAAGACTGTACTTACCAATACAATCTGGCCATGGCAGTTTTGTTTCATATTTCTCGCCTTGAAACGGAAAAATTGTCCAGTTCCCATTCTTGCAGTAGTAAATGGAAAGAGGCTTGAACTCAAACTCGAAACCAGCCATGCAATGCACGGAACATGAAAGAATTCCCTCGAAAAGGACGGAACAGGTCAATGCGCCATTCTCAGGCGGTGGATATTCTTTGCAAGATTTTTGAAGGCCAGCTTCAAAAGATAATCAGAAACAAAAAGTTGGAATATACAATTTTTATGTGGAGTGTAATTGATTTAACCCGTGAAACCATATCTAACAGTTAGAGCATAATAGTCGAAATTTAACAAAAGAAAACAATAGAATTGGTGCCTAATAGTATCTAATAGTGTAGTAACAATTTCACGAGTTTAGTATAGTCACTCTAATAATTGCTGACCCTCCTAACATCTTATTGTTCTCACTCTGAAATATGTCGAATATTGCAGCCATGCACCAAAACATCATGTAGAATGAAATCGTCGATGTAATGCAGAGAGAGAAAAATAGGGTTTTAGGAGAATCAATAATTATAAGAGATAATTACTGAGGTTCACAGCATTAATGGGTATATTGTAGGCAGCTGAGGCCCGCGGCTTTAGCTGCCTGTGTTACACCCAGTACTGGTATGAGCCTCAGTAAATATCCATTTAATAAAAAAGGGGGGGATGTGAAGGAGAATCAGATATTGCGTACTTGATTAGAAACAGATTTATAACGATCGCTGTACTTTGATCCTACATTAATATTTACTCCTGTCATGTCATAACAACGTCACGCTTGACTTTACCTTAATTGGAAGGAAATGCCACTTTAAATTGAGATAAGACCGAATCTTGCGGCGGAGAAGATATTTTACGCGAGAAAAGTGGGTTCAGGGGAATATTTTGAACCGAGTACGTACGTACTCTCATTCTGCCATTTATGGGAACAATACTCCCATCAACCTATTGATTTTCACAAACCGCGGGCCATTATAACAGGCCGGTAGAGAGGGGGAAGGGGTGCGATGGGTGCGTCCCCAGCCCTGCCCCCCCTCCCCCTCCCACGAGCCTTGGAAGTCCGCTTATTGTGTAAAAAAGTTATCAAATAAATAAATCAATAAATTTAGGGGAACTGGATTTCTGTGCTTCGACTTTTTACATTCTATATGGTCCTTTGGGTTGAAGGTCCACCATTTGTACATTCGTATGGTATATTTTCGACTACTTGGGTGTTTTTAGGTTAATTCCAATGATACATTCCATCCAATGTCCTTAACTTTTACCTGCCTTGTTTCCTAACTAATAATACACATGCAAAAATTTCAGCAAGCTCATTGGCTGAGAGCACGTCAATAGGCCTTTTGCAACAATTTGTCACGTGACTGATTTTCCCTTAGTAACGCCATACTGGAGGGTAAACAATGTAGCTTTTCCTTGGTAACGAACAAAGCGCGAGTGACCGGAACTGTCATTAAGGTGAGATAAAAGCTTTTTAAAAGTTTTCTTTGTTATGATGCCACAAAAAAACACTAAGACAATATCGCTTAGGACCTTTTACATACAGATGAAGTACTTTCGGACTGAATCGGCTTCTAAAAGTCGGGCTCCAGGTTCGTGAAGTTTTAGCACGTGCTCGCTTGAAGCGACAGTAATGGCGGCCGCTTACACAAATATTGATTTGATTAGTTCGAGGTGATCTTTATGTGATGCTGATATTTAAGCCTTGAGAATGAAAATATTGAATGATAGCTTGTTTTAAACTTCAGGATGAAAAGTGTTACATCATGGCTACGGCTGTTGGCGACGCTACTTCGAGTGAAGCTGAAGGTGAGTTTCTGAGTTGAGTCGCATGTTGTTGTTGTGTTTACGCACAGCATGCAGCAAATGGTAGCACATCCAAGTGTAGAATCTCCTTTTTTAAACGACGTAACCTTAGAACGAGCTCAAGTTAGTTTTTCTTATATTTACAGGCGTGGAGTGAAAAGATTTAACCAAGTTCTCAGATATTTCTTTCGCAGAAGTCGAAGGTTATGCTCAGAAGGCGTCGGGCTGCGAACATACTCGAAAAGCTTACAAGTTTTTCGCTGAACCCGGCTACCTTCACGATAAAAAAGGTACATGCAATCTGGTATATCTCAACTTTTAAGTGAGGAAATGCATACAAAGGTGTTTTGGACATTTCTAGATAAAAAGGACCTAACGTTTACAAAAATAAAAAAGTATAATAGACTTAAATGATGTGCGAAAGAAATATCTGGGAACTTGGTTAAATCTTTTTGACTCCACGCCTGTGAATATCAGAAAAACTAACTTGAGCTCGCTCTAAGGTTACGTCGTTTAAAAAACTGAGGAGATTCTACACTTGGATGTGCTACTATTTGCTGCATGCTGTGCGTAAACACAACAACAACATGCGACTCAACTCAGAAACTCACCTTCAGCTTCACTCGAAGTAGCGTCGCCAACAGCCGTAGCCATGATGTAACACTTTTCATCCTGAAGTTTAAAACAAGCTATCATTCAATATTTTCATTCTCAAGG
Source organism: Meandrina meandrites (assembly GCA_963693305.1). NCBI lineage: Eukaryota > Metazoa > Cnidaria > Anthozoa > Scleractinia > Meandrinidae > Meandrina > Meandrina meandrites. The sequence goes on from OY855910.1 coordinate 9,874,319, forward strand.
CTTAAATATCACCATCACATAAAGATCACCTCGAACTAATCAAATCAATATTTGCGTAAGCGGCCGCCATTACTGTCGCTTCAAGCGAGCACGTGCTAAAACTTCACGAACCTGAAGCCCGACTTTTAGAAGCCGATTCAGTCCGAAAGTACTTCATCTGTATGTAAAAGGTCCTAAGCGATATTGTCTTAGTGTTTTTTTGTGGCATCATAACAAAGAAAACATTTAAAAAGCTTTTATCTCACCTTAATGACAGTTCCGGTCACTCGCGCTTTGTTCGTTACCAAGGAAAAGCTACATTGTTTGCCCTCCAGTATGGCGTTACTAAGGGAAAATCGGTCACGTGACAAATTGTTGCAAAAGGCCTATTAATCCCAAACAGTGCAGGAAGTTGAAATTGAGTGCAAAAAGATGAAATTGAGTGCAGAAAGTTGAAATTAAGTTGATTGACAGGAAAGCCGCGAAAGCGCGCCAAACAAAATGGCGGCCGCTGTCGGAGGGTTTGGAGAGAACAAAAACATCAATTGTTGCAAAGTTAGACCGATTTAACGAAAATTATCAGTGTATAAACTAATATACTAGCAACTGGACGTTTGTGCAGCATAAAATAGGTTCCACGAAACTACTGAAAGCTAGCAATCGAGGATTTTCTTTCGCGACAGCTCGTAAAGAAGGAAGATTACAAGCCTGAATTGAAGTCGCACATTTCAACTCATTCCCATGTAACTGAATGAGGATAAAAGCACCTGATAATGCATGACAGAGAGCTTTAAAATTCCGTAGCAGTATTTGGATTTACAAAGCTTGGCAACTCCGTAATGTTTTAACAACTATTCGGAAAGGTAAGCGACCGAACACACCTTGTTTGTCATCCACTAGTGCAGAGAAATTTTTGTATGTGTATTACTAACGAGTAATCACATGATTTTTCTCGGGCAATTTGGGATAAATCAGCACTCGTAAATTTTTCAAAGTCTACAAATTGCACGAGCCCGTAGGGCGAGTGCAATTTGGTTAGCCTTTGAAAAATTTACTCTCGTGCTGATTTATCCCAAATTGCACTCGAAATCATGTGATTACCTATACAAACTGTCTTTAAAACGCACGAAATGCTGTCTAAGATAAGCTATTGTTTCAAAATTTCCTGGGGGAGGGTACCCCCACATCCCCCTTCGTCGTCTGGTTTTCGCCTCTGTAGGGCTCGGGAATAAGTGCCGGAGGCGCTCATGTGCACCCCCACCCCCCATGCAAAATACTGGCTAGGGGTCTGTATAACCCTGTTAACTGAAGTACCAAACACCAACCCCACGACTCTGTAATTTATGCTGTTTAGTGGATTGGTTGGGGCTTGCCCTGTATATAATGTCAATAATATTATTGGACCCCCGATCTATTATAACAAAAGGTTCTGGGGTAAATATAAATAATTTACAAAACATGTAAATTAAAAGTGAAATGAATATCTTCTGTTCCACTTACGCACTGCCATGCTTTCAACCTGCAATTAAAATGCGAAAATTTCTGAAGTTAATTTTATTTGTTTTCGCCAGAGGCTTTGAAAGTAGAGGTGTATGCATTTAAAAATGATGAACTGCAAGGTTTAGTGGTGTTTTAGTGCAAAGGGCACACCACCGGGAGCTGAACTGTCTGTTGGCTTTCAATTTTTATCACTTACGGGAAGCTCGACTTTTTATTATTCTAAAGTGCTTATACTACTTCCCTTAGAAATCATTTCGTAATTATAGTTCACCTGAGCAATTTCATTAACGCAGACGCCAACAAACACAATTCCCAGGAAGATCCAGTTCTTCATGATGAGGTAAGGGCTGCAACGTAATTGAAAAATTCATAAAAAAAAATATTTACTGCCATCTTTTTCATCTGTTTCTTTCTGTACCTTCAGTATTTTTGGAATACTTTGTCTTTTGTGATCTTAATCGTTTTGACAATTGGCATTGAAATGATAAAAGGAAAAAGGAAACGACCATTTATAAAATAATCATGTAATATGGTAGCGCTCGAACCGAGTAGGAGAAGTTACAGACTTTCCTGCATCACAAACGTACTAAAAAGAATCGAAGTGGCTACGAACCGCTGAACTCGAAAAGGAGAATTAAACAAAAATCAATTTTTAAGTGGCTCCGAAATAGAAAATTTCCCTTCGACGGCAGCGAAGACTTGCGTCATGACGCTTGTGTTTTCAATACAATTCACAGCCTTCAATCATCGCGGACAACAAAGGCAGCTATCTTGAATGTATTATCAAGCACAAGCCTTCTTATTGCAGTTGAAAAGCGGATGGCTAGAAGCACTTGACTTGGTGGCTTTATTGCTCCTCAGAAATGCAACCTCCTGTAAGGGATTTTTGCAATTGTTCGTTTTTGCCATGCTAAGATTTTGTTCGAAAATGAATTGACAAATGTGCGGTAGGCGGGACGGATATAAAATATTTAATTTCACCTTGCATGCATCATAAAATTAGGCTTTTTGTTGGGCTGTTTCTGTTTGCTGTAGATTTCCAAATACTCAATTTCTTTTAGACAAGGCTTTGGGTAGCATTATCCTTTCAGATGACCGGTAGTCTGGCTGCACTCGGCTGGTCCGCTATTTGTTAGAGGAAAGTGAAAAAGCATTTTGTGCAGCTATTTGAATGGTCAGGATTTTCATGAAACTTGTAAATACAAAACTTGAAAGCTCTGAGGCTTATTTGATAAAGTATCGAAAAATCTGTCGTCTAGTTTTAAAAATTATGGACAATGTTGTAGAAATGAGGTATTTAAAATATGTTCATATATCAAAAGATTTTTTCCAATTAAAAAATAAATACCATTTTCTTAAAACTCGAACATTTTTCCGTTTCGCTGCCAAATATAAAAGAAATCGGTAATTTTTTTCATTTCTTTTCAAAAATGTAACCATGCGTACATAAATAGGTTCGGGCCTCCTTAATGCAGGTTGTCAAAGACTATAGAAAGCAAAATGGTAATTTACGAACAGTATTACTTCGCACTAGGATTGAATTTTAAGAAGGATCAGTTAGGCCACCGAGTGAAAAATTGACTGCAAACTCCGTCAACTTTCGCTTTACCTGCTTGACGCTTTTGAACTAATTTCTAGCTTTGTCTTGAATGAGAATTAATCTAAAACAAGTTCTTCTCATTTGTCGAGCATTAGTTTGAAATTTTAAGCCTTTTAGGCGGAAAGATTTGAGACGCACGTGAGACGAATCTTTCACTTTCGGCGAAAGTTCTCTAGACTTCCTAGACTGAAGGTACTCAGAACTCCCTTGAAACTGCTGTGCTATAGTTCATAAACGACTACTTACAGGAATTGTTTTGTTTTGCTTTGCTAACGTGGGGTAATGGTTGTGTCACTGATCTAACTGTGTTCCATTCAAAGCGATCGGCTGTGAAATCAATTCCAATCCTAGTTAGCGCGCTGAGGAAGCTTTTCGAATTTTTTCCTCTCATTTTTCTCTTTTCTTCCATAACTCATGCGATTATATCATTTCGCTATATCATGTAACTTATAGTACCGTAATGAACATTTAAGAACCCGTTAACCAAAACGCATCCTTTACCCGTACGTCTCCTGGTTTTATTAATGGTATGATAGACAATCGAGAATTCATATGGTTCATCGATGTTGTATTGTTTTGTTTGGTCAAAGAGTTTCGATTTCGAAATCAAGAAAGGTGGATGCGTGTTTAACGAAGGAGACAAATATTCAAATATCCTCGGAAATGGCTTTAAAAGCCATTTTCCGAGTTAAAAACGACAATTTTACGAGAGTGAATTCCAAAAAATGCTCAAACTTTTGAATCTTTGTACTTACCAATCTTTGATGCTGAAGGTTCAAAGTTTCGGAGATAGATGTTGTTACTACTTGCGCTTCGGGTAGAATGATTTGTCACGTAATGATTTTATATGTTCAAGTAAATGCTTATATTTTATTCATAAAAAGAATAGTTTTTGCAGTTAAACAGCTAAGATAATCTCGAATTTATATCAAATGAAGACCACACGCAATACTTTTCCCTAACCGAGACCCCAACGCTGACATTTCTTTACTGGTATTAAAAAAATTTCTATGGGATGCATAGAATGGGTGTTTGTAAGAACTTCCGAAAGCACAAGCTCGTGAGCTGAAATCTAGATCTTTATATTTAAATGGACTACTTTCTCAAAACAACGTAAAGCAAACAGTTTTCTCAACTGGCAAAACTTAGAGTAAAACACGCGCTATTAACTGAGGTAGAAATTAAACAACGCATATCCAGATTTTTGCTAGTACCAACTGAACTCGCCTAAAGCTTTTGCGATAATCAAAGCTTAATAAAATCGTGTAAAATTCCATGGTAATGATCTATTCTAATTACTTTTACACCTATTTAGATATTAGCGGAGCTCCCGCGGGCGCCGAAGGCGCCCGCGGGCGGAGCTCCATACCCATAGAAAATGGGAAATCCATCAAGCCAAGAAAATTTGGTGGTCGCCCGCGTCCGTACGTACGTACGCACGGATTAGGCCTGGGACGAGTTTATCTTTGTCCTTGATTTGGAGTCCTTCTTACGCAAAAAGTAACACAAAAACATTTTTGGGTTTGTTGAGAGTTAACTTAAATGTCATAGAAACTTGTAAGAACACTTAGTTACTTCAGCGGTTTTTCCTCATGTTTTCTCATGATCTGGAGTTTCTGGACATTGTATTTCAACTTAAACAAAGCGGTTGTATGAAAAGGCGGCAAATAGTTGGTACGTTGTTCACTTTTTAACCTGAATGAAAGACGCGAAGAAAGATCAAAGCATGCTGGAAAACATAGTTCTTCGTGAATATTTCTCGCTCTATTTACTCATCTAGATCATGAAAACTCATGCCAAATGATTTAGGACAACCTCTTAACGGGAAGATCTTAAATAATTCAAAACATATGCCGCTGGTGTTGGAGTAAGCCGTACAACGAGTGGCGTTTTCGTTACTGATATATATTGTGCTGGTTTGAAATTTTTGCCCTGCAGAATTTACAAGCGCTAGCCTTCCCCAAACTTGAGGTAACAAACGTAAATGTATATATGCAGTAAGCATAAGTTTGATTTTATTGTGATAATCTGTTTATACTATACTTCATTTATGAACGAATTTGAAGTGTCGGTTTTCAGATCTTCCCGTATAATTCAATTAATGGATGCTCACAAACCTGTTCATGTTTGTACATTTCATACAGACATTGGCTGCGGCCGCACTAAGAGAGTTAACTGGGTTAACTTTATGGAAACCCGGTTTAAAATTTCTAACTCGGTTAAAACTTTTTAACTCGGCTAAAGTATGATAACTCGGTTAAGTGTTTTTAGCGGCCGCATTTCGATCAGACCAGACTGAAGTGTCGTCATGACTGAAGCCATTTGTAAACAAGGAAAATGGTCGGCTATCGTGATCATGTTATCATTTGCTCGATTCTTCTAACACAGTTCTTTACTTTGCAAATGCATTCTACGCAATTTTTGATCCTTTGTCTAGGGTATTTTTTCCGGCTGTTAGGAGTACTTTTTGAGCACGTTGAGCTTTCGCCGCTCGGAATACAGGCGTAAATGAACCATGCAAACTCGCTTGATATGGCGAAGCTGCGGCCGAAGCTTGCTAAGAATACCACGATATCCCTGATTGTCAAAATAATCGTTTCCTCGGTTCTCGAAAGATGAGGTTGTGGTGAGGGGAATAAGAGAATTGAAGTCGCGAATTCTGCAAACTGTAACATACGCCATGTTTGCGTGTAATGGCAAACAACATCTCATCTTATACGGTGATGATTGACATATTTGACAAGTAAAATCTGATAAGAAACCACTAACCTGGGTAAAACTACCCAGAAAGGTGGTTTAGAATTAACCTAACCCTGTTAAAAAATCTATTGTTCTTTGATTAATTTCCATGGGAACCGCTAACCTGGTTAAGAGTCGGTTAACTCTCGAAATAGGTGGCCGCATTAGACCTTTTTTTAACCCAGTTAATTTTAATTGGTTAATTGGAATTATTAAATTCTCAACCTCGGATAATGCAATTCTAGCTTTCTGATTGGTTCACTAGATCTCGGTTATCAGCCATTATACCTGCGTTTGACCTTATATGGGAAACGAGTGCGGCAAGTGCCGCTCAGTTTAAAAATTTTCCTACGGGAAGCGAAAGTTCCATCAAAAAAATGGCAAATTTGGCGAGGTTTATAAGCTTATACAAGAAATAATCGACAGTGCCTTCTCTAAAACCACACAAATACCACAAAATGCCATAGTTGACTCAACTACGTAAAACTGAAAGGATTGATGCGAAATGTTTAATTAAAAATACTTGTAAATGTACAACAAGAGCGACTAAACGAAGAAGAAAAGCAGAAAATAATTTACGGGAAGACCAGAAAACTGACACAATTTCATTCAGTGTTAGACGTAAATGTGGCTCAGCACTTCAGTTAAGTTTGTTACCTTTCAATCTTGATCTTGTCTTTTTATACTTCAATAAACTTCATAGAATCTGAGTGCAATTTCGTTTCAGCATAATGTAGTAGTCTTGATGACAGCAGTGGGCCTTAAACAAGTACAATATGTAAACACTTGCTTCGCTCGTCTTGAACAAGGCGTATAATTTCCAGAAAAGCTATTGCTTCGGATCTTCCCGTAAACCTTAATTGTTGTCACAATTTTCCAGGATGAAAAGACGATTTACGAGGAGATTTTCCGAGGAAAATCTTCAGAAGAAAACCATCTCGCTCGCTTTCCTCGCGTGTTTCATTCAACTCAAAAAGTGAACACCGCGCCACAAATTTTCCCGCCTCCTCATACTATCACTTCGTTTACATCAAAATGAAATGTCCAGTTGATTTTATATACTAAAGAAGAATTTAATAAAACAATTATTCCATTCGCCCTTGTTGGATACGAGTGGTTATAGCCAACTCGGCGCTTCGCGCCTCGTTGGCTATTTACCACCTCGTATCCAACGCGGGCTCATGGAATAATTGTTAAATAACCCGGTTAACTTGTCAAGTGCGGCCGCGGCCATTGTTTATTAAATATTTCGTTTAGGTTAATTGTTTTGTGCATTTAGTTAGTGGAGTTAACTGTGATGTTCATGATTGACCATGATTGGATTTTGATAACAATATGCTTATCAAATTGTTAAGTTTCACTGATCAAAATCACGATTTCGCTTTATAGATCACAAACTACACGTACAGAAAAATCCTGCGAAACAAAACCGAGTAAACCTACTCAGCGATACTGCACACCAATATATATTTAAGCGATCTATTATCCAACCGCTCTTTTTTTATACTCGCTTGCATTTGTTTTGTTTCTCTTATCAGCGAGTGTGTTGAAATCGTAAACCAATATTTCGTGGACTTCGTTGCGAGTTACGTGTGCTTGGCTGAGCAAGTTCAGACTTAACCTTCCACATATTTGCTTACCAGAAATGAAGAAAATCGAATCAGTTCTCTGCATAAAATTCTTTAAGGTTTTTAGCAAGACGCACGGTAAAACAGAATTAGTTAATCATGCAGCCAAACTGCAACGAAAAGAACACGGTTCAAAACAGTCAAAACAACATTGTAAGCTTATTATAAGTTAGCGTGCACCACTTTCCAAATCACAAACTGCCACAATTCTTACACAAAATCTGCTTTAAAATGACCACAGGCGGACCGCCCTATGTTTTCGTGGTTAATAATTGTTGACATAAGGTTATGTCGAAACCAATGGCGCGTATAGAAGAAGAGAAACATTACGTCGGTTTCGATTATTTACTACAAAATATAAAAATTTCTCTAAATGATTCAATAAAAATTAGCTTTGGCAAGAGCGACAACTATGTAAACACACTGATTATGGCAGATTTTAATTTGTTCTTGCGTGCAATCCAAGGAGATACCCACCGGTTTGAAAGTAAAAAACGGTTCATTGAGGTAAGAAAAAAACATTTACGTGGTTTTTGACCCCAATTTACGCCGAAACTTTTCAGTTTTATTCTCTTGTATTTACCTTAGTTTTAATGTGTGAATAAAGACCGCAGAGTACGGTGACTTTCAGAAACGCTGGAATGCTTAGAATTTTCGAAAAATTGTCTTCGTTTCGTCAGTGAACTCAATAAGTGTATCTTAGAATTCGTGCCAAATATTATTCCGTGAAGTACATTTTTGTGGACGTAGGGCGTTTCACAAAATGGTCAAAATTTAGCCCTTTGACTACCGCCGGCGGCCCCAGATCGGCCAAAATTCAATTTTGGCCTGTAGCAAGGCGAAAATAAATAATAAGAAAATAAGTTATTGCTTTTTTAAATGTATGGACCAAACCCTTTTCACAGGCAAAAAATAAAAGAAAAGTATTTTTTGTCATCGAAGTCGAGAGGGCCGCTTTAAGGACGTTCGCGCTAATTGTTTATGCGCATCCTTACTGCGCAGGTAATTCCTGTCGCAACGCTACGCCACGTCATGCATCGAGCGCGCGCGCTGAGGAAACTTTCCAACCACATATAGGGTGAGTAGCCGTTGCGATAACTGCGCTTGCAGTTTGCTCGCTTAAATGGTCGGTGACCCCTACATTTTTCTTAACAGATCACTTTTGTTAACGATTATCTACGTTTTGTGAGAAAATGAGAAAAAACTATCGATTAAAAGGTTGATTTTTTTTGCCCCACGCACGTTCGAATTCCGCTTTTTGATATTTTCGTTTTGCCGTACGATGGGTTCAAATGCCTCTTCCAGGGCTAAGTTTTGCATAAAAGATGGCAACAATTAAAATTATTTACGCAACAGACGCACTTCTTCAAAATATCACCAAGATCGTTTGCCCCCGTTTTCTCATCATCGATAATTTAAACTACGAACCTTGAAAGCCGTGCGAAATTACGTGCGCCAATTTTTCAAAATCAGGGTAGTTTTCTACAGACTTTATCTCTGAAACGAAGTCGGTGACCCCCACTTTTTTTGTATTTCTGACACAAGTAACTCATTATCCGTCCTCAGTAAAAATTTTAGAAAAATCTATCGACTAGAACATTTTCGCGCGAACGTCCTTAAGCGAGACTGACACTTAATTTTTGTTGTTGTAAAAATATCTAAGGTCTTACAATCAATCTGGGATAAAAAGTAGATTTTATAATTATTGTACATATAGGAAACTGCTATAATAAGCTACACCCTCCATTTATATACTGCGGTAGAGAAATCTACATCTACAAAATAACTCTTGAGCGCGCGTAACTAATGCCAGTCCCAAACCGCGAATTAGAATCTTAAAGGTAGATTTTATAAAGAAATGGAAATAACATAGCTTGATTATAATTTACATGCATAAAATGGAACGCTACTGAAGAAAATCTGAAAAATACGGGTGTTAACTAACTTTTATAATAATTATATTCAAATTTCATAAAAAAACATACGAAGCATTAAGCATGTGGACGTTCTTTATCTGTTTGACACGGATTGTAATTTTCAGATCAATGCCATTTCAGTTTTAGGTTTCTTTTTTCTATTCCTATCATGTGACTTGTCAAATATGGCTATGATTTGAAACTCTTGAAGGACTCTTCTAAAAACTAAACAACGTATATGTCATCTCTGCTCATCTGTCAATGTTTGATATTTTACGACGTATCAACAACGATTCCTTGTTATTGTCACGAAAGGATAAAGGACCCTACCTAAGTATAAGGAACCGAACTCAGAAAAATACCTCAGTGCCAAAAGAATAAAGATACTGATTATAACAATACTTCTACAATAGTTACATTAGATACAGTTACATAGGTTTACATTTGGCCCGTACTTAGCAAATAGACTGGGGAAGCGGAGGATCTAGGGGGGATCACATGGTTTTCTTAAGTATGGAGGGGGATCAGCCGTAACTGACAAGCATTGAGGGACCAGAAAAAAAATAAAAAAAATGAGAATTTCAGGTGGCGGTGGGATCACCAAACGCACTGCCCCTTCCCTCCTAACCCGAGGCGATAAACAATGACTGGTTCCTTAGTTATTACCTTAAAGATTGCCTTGATGATTTGATGATTGCCTTGCAATGATCTGTGGAAGGAGACTTCACTCTATTCGGAGAAATTAGCTCGGCCCTCTGTCTTCTATAATTAAGGACAGAACTTCTTGTTGGCAACAATTTCTTATTCTCTGAATTTAACACCTTTTTACTGTACGAGCTGTTTACAACGTCTAGTGACATCTGACTCAAAAATCTTGCTTAAGCCCTTTTATTGGGAACACGTATAAACTGTCAATCATCCGTCAAAACGTCAAAATTCGTGATTTATGCTGACGCAATGACCTGTGCAGTCCATTCTACGAACAGGTGCAGCTGCGTAGAAGACTACTTTCATGTACGTTCCTTCCCGTGAGTAAACATTGTCAAAATATTTTTCTTTCCACTGTTTTACTACGATCCCGAAAATGCCTAGTCAAAACAAAACAACACGAGCAATATAAAACTTACAGAGAACATTTTTACAGAATAAAATTAAACTTTAATAACAAGACTATACAAAAAAGTTAAACTAAAGATTGTTATGAAATCAATTAACAAACTACTTTGCAAGATACTTCGGGGAAGAAAAGGCGTGTCACCGCACTAGCTCTGATCCAACCCACTTCCATATTTTAATACTAAGTTGTTTACGATTTTCAAGTCGAGCCAAAAGTCTTACCATCTGTTCCTGTACAAACATAATTCTGAAGAATACTTATCTCTTAATTTACACATCATACCAATAATTTATTCCTGAAATATTGAACTCAAGGCCGCAGGATAATTATTTTAAATTGAATATTGTAAGTAACTAAGCTCTCTACCGCTAATCATAGTTTGGACTTATTATATTCTCAAAACTACATCAATCTTCCCCATGGAAAAGTAATTTTTTTCTTGTACAATAGATTTCTTTCGTACTGGAAATCTCAAGCGAAAGACAACTGTAGTTACTTATGTCAGCTGTATATACGCAGGGACCCGAAAGTCGTAAATTTACATGAAAAAGTGGAACTTCAAGCGCTTTTAAAAGTGGTACTTTTAAATACTGTTAAAATTGGCACTTTTCTGAACGAACTCTTAAAAGTGGCAATTAAGGAACTGTTAAAGTGCACTTTTAAGGACTCGTAAAAGTGGCTATTTTAAAAACTGTTTCAAGTGGAAATTTTAAAAACAGTTTAACACATGTAAGGGCTCTTAAAAGTGGCAATTTTAAGAACTGTTTAAAGTGCACTTTCATGGACTGTAAAAAATGGAAACTTTGAGAACTGTTTTAAGTGGCAATTAATCTAGATGTCGATTTTCCGCCGCTAAACATGGGTTTAATAGAAATATCTCGTTCACATTTTAAGCAATCCAAAATCTCTATGCTAAAAAGTTGAACTAAAGATTGTTATGAAATCAATTAACAAACTACTTTGCAAGATACTTCGGGGAAGAAAAAGCGTGTCACTGCAGTAGCTCTGATCCAACCCACTTGCATATTTTAATATCCTAAGTTGTTTACGATTTTCAAGTCGAGCCAAACGTCTTACCATCTGTTCCTGTACAAACAGAATTCTGAAGAATACTTATCTCTTAATTTACACATCATACTAATAATTTATTCCTGAAACATTCAACTCAAGGCTGCAGGATAATTATTTTGAATTGAATATTGTAAGTAACTAAGCTCGCTACAGCTAATCATAGTTTGAACTTAGAAAAAAGTACTTACGTATTATATTCTGAAAACTACATCAATCTTCCCCATGGAAAAGTAACTTTTTTTCTTGTACAATAGATTCTCTTTCGCACTGGAAATCAATAGCGAAAGACAACTGTAGTTACTTATGTCAGCTGTATATACGCAGGGACCCGAAAGTCGTAAATTTACATGAAAAAGTGGAACTTCAAGCGCTTTTAAAAGTGGTACTTTTAAAAACTGTTAAAATTGGCACTATTCTGAACGAACTCTTAAAAGTGGCAATTAAGGAACTGTTAAAGTGCAGTTTTAAGGACTCGTAAAAGTGGCTATTTTAAAAATTGTTTCAAGTGGAAATTTTAAAAACAGTTTAACACATGTAAGGGCTCTTAAAAGTGGCAATTTTAAGAACTGTTTAAAGTGCACTTTTAAGGACTCTAAAAAATGGAAACTTTGAGAACTGTTTTAAGTGGCAATTAATCTAGATGTCGATTTTCCGCCGCTAAACATGGGTTTAATAGAAATATCTCGTTCACATTTTAAGCAATCCAAAATCTCTATGCTAAAAAGTTGAACTAAAGATTGTTATGAAATCAATTAACAAACTACTTTGCAAGATACTTCGGAGAAAAAAAAGCGTGTCAATGCACTAGCTCTGATCCAACCTACATGCATATTTTAATATCCTAAGTTGTTTACGGTTCTTTGAGCTGTACAATTTTAAAAAAAATCTCATCGGGGAGAAAAAAAGATGTAGCTGAATGCGTGCACAAAATCGTTACTCGAGGACGCAAATTATGACCTTGAAAACAACGGCGCGAGGAACGTTTTGATTCGATGTTGTTTGGATTTGTTTGAATTTTTCCATAAGATATATATAACATTGTTCCTTATGCTAGGGATTTTCTGCCTATCGAGTTTTTTCTTTAGTATTACTTTAATAAACTTTGCTTCCAGCTACCGTAAGTCGTAATGTGGACTGATAAAATGACGCGCGCGATTAGTACCAGAACAGGCATAAATAAGATAAGTCTGGCCTATTAAATCTGTCTAGTGAGCATGGTGACCTATCTTTTTTATTGTATTTTTCCAAACAGTGCTTGGTAGGGAACATTCTGCGAAAGTTTCAAAAAAATCGATCGAGCAGTTTTATTTCTAAGGAATCACCTTAAGGACTCTAAAAAATGGAAACTTTGAGAACTGTTTTAAGTGGCAATTAACCTAAATGTCGATTTTCCGCCGCTAAACATGGGTTTAATAAAAATATCTCCTTCACGTTTTAAGCAATCCAAAAACTCTATGCTCATCCCGCTATTGTATGTTTTGGGGTGTTTATAAATTTGTGGGTATATTTGGGAGGAGATAGTTTTACTCAAAGGATTGGTAAAATTCGGAGAACTAAGAAATGTTGAGTATTTAATGTAGTTGGGGTCAACTATCTGTTGGTGTTTCAAAAATAATTTTCCTTCTTCTATCCCTTCTTTAAACCTCTCAAAATTTCACTCAATAAATAGTGATTTTTACGTAGAAGATCGTTGAAGACTTGGCCAGATGCAGATAATGATCCAAAGATTGCCTTAATGATTACCTCAGCCTTTTGGTAGTCGAAAAAATTTTAGAGCACCCCCCTCCTTCTTTACCTGAAGTTCTCAAATCATTAATAATTCATGAGCTGATGACCCAATCAGCTTGCATCAATTCGGTCAGGTGCATGTATTTTGATACCCAATGAACACACCAGTCAAGATACATTCGATTAGTTAAAAAACTGATCAAGAAACTCGAATTTTAATCAGTCTGCACTGAATTTTAATCAATGAATATTTATTAGTCCGTAGTAACCTTGAAATTTTTTAACAATACAACTCATGAAATCCGAAATATTGCTAACAACAATTCCTTAAATACAGTTAGCGTCGGAAGCTAAATACTATTACATAAATTGTTTTCGGTGGATATCACTCTTCGTTCTTTTTGCTCTACTTCAATGATAAATTTGCTTTGCCAACAATTCAGAGAGTCAAACGCTTCGAGACCTAATGCAAATTGTAATCTCTAAACGAGCCTCCTGAAAGAATGGAAATTTTTCTCCACACGAGTTCTTCGCCATTGTTTAAAAAATTTAACGCGTATTTGTTTTTATACCTTGTTGATGGGGAATATGGCTTTCTTGACTTAATTCTCGGTAAGATTTCCGCACAGCCCCATACATTAATTATGTATGCAGCTATTTCATACTATCACTATACACAAACAGCAATCATGAAAAGAACGAGTCAGTCACTCAAATTGTATGCATAATTAATGTATGGGGCTGTGCGGAAATCTTGCCCAATTCTCTTCCTCGTAAACCATTTTCGGCTCCTAAACCGCGCCGCTCATTCCTCGCTCATGGCTGGGACGCTAATGAATCATGCATGCCATCGCGTTCTGGCAGAAAAGGGCAAAAATTTGACGCTGCATAATTTCTTATTGTTTCATTTGACAAAACATGTCACTCCATAATTTCCTAATGTTGCATTTGAGAAGCCAGCTCAAAAACCCGTGCTTTGTTTTTCATCAGGGGTTCCAAACACCTCGAAACAATAAAAGCACTAGGTGTTTGGAACCCCTGATGAAAATCTCGCACTCGTTTTTAAACTCGGAAAATATTTCTGAGTTTCTCGACAGCAGGGCAAATATTTTAATGGCTTGTTTACATCTATCTGGAACAAGAAGCTTAGCAGCTTATAACCGGGAGGTTAAACATGAACTCTTTTGTTTTGCTAAATCACTGAAACTCCCAGTCGGAAAATGAATTATGCAACAAGAACCTACTTGTAAAACCAAACACCTCGACAAATAAATTTGAACAAATTAGTAGAAATAATAAACACACTGCGGTGACAAACATAACAAGACAACGCATGTCGGAAAAAAAAACTTTGATTTTAAAAACTTGACGTTTCGTATGCTACAACATACATCTTCAGAAGTGACCGTTAACTAGATTACAATTGAAATTTAGATGCGAAGAAAAAGAAAGACTGGTGTCTAATAAAATGTAACAATACTAATAATTAATAACAAACAGACGAGTCTGCGAGAAAAAAAAATGCTAGTAAAGAAAAAGTTTCTCACTGCCAACGTTTTCATTATAGGCTGGCTTTAAAACACGAATTAACAATGTTTCCTTAATTTTACAATGTATATCTGACCGACCAGTTGCCAAGATATCAAAATTGTCCCATTAAATATTTTTTCCCGCAGACGCATCTGTTTGTTATTAATTATTAGTATTGTTAACTATAGTCGTTCATTTAGAACTCAACTAATAGTAACAATAAAAAAGACTTTAATAATATTGTTTATTTCATTCATATTGTCAGTAATATTATTAATAATCATAAAAATTCCATGAATTTTCATTAAATTTCGCAACTGCCGTTAATTGTTCCTGTTCGGACGACTTGTGGTTTCTTTCACACTATGTACGCCTGCAAACAAAAGAAAAGTAGACCTTCACCTTCTTAATTGCACTGAAATTACGTAACCGAAAACTCAACACAATTTTCTAAATGCCTCGAAAGTGGATTCTTAATACAGCATTACACCACGTCACACTTTAACGTGCAACATTTCACAATCATTATCAAGAGAGCAAAAAGGAACAAGCATTTCTTATGGTTTACTTTAAAATTACTGTAGTATAATATGCCGTTACAAAAATAAACGGCATGCAGAACCTGCGAAAGGGATGACGTCTCACAAGGGGTCTTAGATAATTTTTAGGAAAATTTGTCAAAAAGTAGCTGACAACTTCTGTGTTGATAGCCCGCGAACGCAGTCGTATTTCACAGCCGGAAGTACGTCAGCGTTCGCAGGCTACTGCGTTATCTTGTAGCGTGATAACTGATAACCGATTACAAGGTCAAATCAAACGCTGTCAAATCAAATCAAACGCTGTCTCTGTTTACTAAATCTTATAGAATTTGCCAAATATAATTTGTGTCTTTCGTTTATACCTTGTATCAGTCCTTTCTAACTGCCTTTGAGTATTTTGCCTTGAGTCTTACACGCTCATTCCATTTTTCTATTTTTACATTTACATGTAGTGTGCAGACCATTGTTGATTTTTTGGAAGATATGGAAAGTTCATCTGCTACATTGTACGATTTTGCCGTTCAATAATGTCGAATTAGCCCTTGTGGCGAGTTGTACCCGCCTAGACAGTCACTTTCTTCCAAACCAAACCAAAACCTTTAACAAAAATAAAGCAAACTCTTTTGACTGCTTACCAACAACTATGTACTACACGACAGCAACTAAACACTTTCTATATGACCGGGAATTAAATTTCGCTTATCAACAAAATGAACTTTCTACGCTATGTATTTCAACAACAAACAACAAATCAGAAATTTACAACATAGCCTAAATTATCACAGCGGCTAAAATGATGCGTCCCCAACACAACTGAGTGAAAATGATCAAAAACGTTATTTGCCGCAGAAGATCAAAAGCCAAAATGCATCAGTGACGCTATTCTCTGTGAAAGAACATAAACACTTATCCACTTACCTTCACGTTTGTTGTCCGGAACAGTCAATATACTGCTGTAGATTATTAGACTCTTTTCAGCTCAACGCAACTCAAACGGGCAAAAAGCACAGCGAACGAAAACATCAGAAACTGCTGCATCGATCGTTAACATCTGTCATAAAGTAATGGTCTTCAAGACAGGTCGCCGGTTTCGCGCTCGATCGCACGGAGCTATAAATCATTTTACGAATACGTAAATTTTACGATTTGAACTCATTCCGGCTGACCTCTTAAATAACACAAAAATGAAGATTTTACACTAAACAAACAACGGAATATTCGTACGTTATAGCTCCTCACGTTAAATAACACCAAAATAAAGATTTCACACTAAACAAACAATGGAACATTCGTAAAATTCTAAATAGGTAAATTATTCATAACTCCTCGCGAGTAACGTGATTTGAACTCCGGCCAAATGCGTATTTTTAGATCTGCGACGACGAAAACACGCAGCGTGTATTTTAAGAACCGGACGGGCCCCAGGCCCCATCCGGTTAATAACTCTGCCTCACCTTCTACCCTTCTGCAACGCGCTACGTCATGTTTGTGCGTTCTCGCCAACTCGAAGCAGCCGAGATAAATCTCATGAAAAAGATCGTAGCTTTTTTCGTCGAGTCCCGTACAGATTTCTAGGGCTTGCAGGTGTTTTTTGTTCGGTTGTTTGGGGCAGCTTTCATGCAGAATGTGTCGGAGAGGAAACGTGCTGTGAAAATAAAAACGAGGTGGACGGAAAACCACCTAAAACGCCTCCCTCGAAGATCGATAGTGGTGTAGTGCGTGACAAGTCTGATCGCTTTTCGTCATCTGACAAAAAGCAAAAGCAAGACCAAAAATATGCCCGAGCACTAGGTTTACTAAAAGGTGATATGGTGAAAAGAAAACTTCATTTTGATAGGGAAGAGGAAAGAAAAAACGAGGGACAGCCCAAGCGAAAAACGCGAAGTGTTACGGTGAGATATTTGTTTGGTTTCCTTTCAATTTTTGACCCGAGACCGGTCACGCGAGATTTGCAATTGAATGAAACCATAATAAAGAACTCGTTACTTGACTTATTTTTCAGTACCACGAAAATCTTGAAAGAGCTGCTCCATCAGGAACACGGATTGTCGATTTTGACGCTATACGAGAAGGCTTAAAGAAATGTTCAAGCTGTCTAAAAGGTATTTTATAATTTTGTGTACAGTACAAGTATTGTTTTAAAATATTCAATTCAATATACTGTTTGATTTGTAGTTTTGAGAACAATGAAAATTAAAGGGCTTGATGATTTATATCAAACCAAAATAAAAACAAGAACAATTGTATTAACAATTGACTGTATTTTAACAATTGTCTTTTACGTAGTTCATAATGGAAGTCTTAGCTTGTATTTTATCTGTAAATATTGTAAATATTTTATCTTGTATTTTATCTTGTTTATATATTGTAAACATTTTAACTAATTTTAAATGATTTTAGCAATTATTAGGATATTTAGATTTTGCTATTTTTCTTTTACTTTAAAGTGTCCCTATTTAGTGGTTTTATTACTGCTATTTCAGTTTGAGCCCTGCAGCGGCGCCCAAAAAGGAGGCGAAAACACATCACAGTCGCCATATTGTTTACACTGCTTCGTGGGTTTTTTAAAAATCGCGCGCGAGAAATTAGAACCCAGTCTGCGCGCGCCAAAAAACTATTTCGAGCCACCTTAATGATTACCTCGTTTGAACCTCATAATTTTTACTTCGATGAACCTGCCGTTCAGCTACGATTACCTCAGTAGTTTGTACTATGAGCTGGGTTCCAAAAAAGTTTCCTGCATGGTTTTCTCCTGCGTTGCGTAAGGTTAAGCAGAGGAACAAGTTCCCTGTACTGCTGGCATGCTGAAACGAGTGCCGGCTGCCACTAAAGCCCGTGTCTTTACCGAGTTACTTTCCCTGCTATGCAACGGATCGCATTGTTTGCCGCTCACCCGTCAAGAACTTACGCTTTTAACCAAGATATTTGCCGAATTTACGAGAAGAGGCAATTAAGCGTCCAATAGCCATGAAACTTATCGTTACATTTTTGTTTCAGCAACTGTTTATATTGCTTTTTGTGAATTTAAGCAATTATGTATGCAATTTAGCTCAATTTGTTGCTGAAAAAAGATATTTATTCGGCTGTGACCTACACTGACTACACTGTCGCGCAGTGATTTTAACCCATAAAACGAATATCTGCTTAAAAAATCGAAGATTTGCATGCAAACGAAGTGCGACGAAAACGAAGTCTTGAGGTACCTATAGGGAGGCTACCTTATGGTCGCTTTTAGCAATATGGCTGCCTTGTGTTGTGTTTTCAAAGTAATTTGTTAAAATTCTTTCGCCATGGCGAAGAAGGAACAGTTGAAGGACATATCATATGGACAGGAAAACATAGAAGCTAAAACCCACTGGAATCGCCATACGCCATAAAAACACAAGTTATACACACAATAGGGCAAGTACTTAATATTTCCCTCCTTATTTTGAACTGTTTTGAACGATCGTTATATTCCCATAGAAATGGCGTATCCTGACGCCAGAGGATTGTCTGCTTGTGGTTAAATCTCCAAAACAGTTCGGAGTCGCTGTAGTCCATGAGCCAGTAGGGTGGTCGGTATCATCTGGGGAGATTAACATAAATGGTAATTTTTAGAAAGGTGGAGAAGTAACTAGTCAGAAAATACCTGATAGCAATTGATCGGTGGTAGTTTGTGGACTTGGGTACCTTATTTGCTTCTTTCAAAAGTCACGCGCTATGTCACATGCGCATTAAAACGAAAGGGTTTTCTAATAAAATTGAGGATGGCAGTATGGGGCCCAGTTCTCGGCCGGGTCCAGTTCTCGGCCAAAGATAGACTGGTTCCTGTACTTTCGTTATCTTCAGTCTTGCCCTCGCACTAACTGTAAGACGTTAACACGTTGGGCTGAGGCGAAGCAAGGTGAATTTGTTTTTCCGAAAACTTGTTTCAACTCCTTTAACCTTTTCACTGGACTCAGACGCGTAACGCATGTTACAAACTTTCTTTTCTAAAATAAGCCCCTTAAACACAATTTGTGATCGTTGTAACAAAAAAAAAAACATACTGAAACATACTGAAAAGGCATTTAAAACGTCTTTAACATATAGATTTGCGCACACTCTTTTTGTGGAAGAGAACTGGGTCCACTGGCCAAAAACGGGGACCGCAAACGAAGCTACCATCTTTGTTCGAAACTGCCAGCTTCGTTATTGCTCGGACAGGAAAAAAGTGTTGCTTACACATATAAACTGAATGCTGAAGCTAGTTGTGGGCGCAGTTTCAAGTTCCTGCGGTTCTTCTGAGGTACCTGCTATTTATATTCCGTATAACTATACAACTACTCCAATCCGCTAAGCTGTCGACTTCGTCCTTTACATTAAATGGCTGGTTTTCACAGTTGGGCAGTCTACTCATTTCTGTGCACCTTATGCCGTTAGCTGAGCGAACGCATAGAGCAGATCATAAATTTTCTATTGTCGATACATGACAGATCGAGGTCCATGGGGCCTCCATATTGTAGGCCAATGGTCGGATCTCCCTTTTTAGAACACTGTAGTTGCTATTTCAGATCACTGACTGTTGTTGTGGTGGTTTTAGAGCCCAGAAATTGCGGGTCAAAACTTTAAACCCTTTCATGAACTCTAGTGAGAGTTCCTACTTCCTACCTAGCTTCATGACACTCTTCTTCACTTGTCGCTGAACCTTTACTATCCTGGGGAAGGCACAAACAATTTATGTGCGCATTTTAACATAGCCTTGCAGGCGTCCCGACTAAAAACGTTAGCAACTCTGACTGTTGAGTCCAACGAACCTTGTGTGGTTTCGGGTACGTTCCATATTTAATGAACAGCGATGTCGCAATATAGTCGACAAATGCAACTGAGATATAGTGAGGACATCCGTGTCTTCAGATCGTGAAGGTGCTATGCCCGTATTTGCCTATGTGAAATGCATGCAGAAATAAAGGACCATCTGTCATTTTCTTACATTGAAGTCAATTACCTCTTTACTGGCTCTTTGTTGTCTAGCTTCTGCCCTTCCATCTTCCATTCATCTGGACAATAAAACTGATGACACGTTCTTTATTGTTGTCGTTTGTTCTGAGTTTTGCTGATGCCACGCAACTGATGCCGTTTAGCTCGCTTTTAGATGTCTCTCTTCATTCTTCATTGTCATCCTTTAATAATATAATAAATAATATTTATATAGCGCTTATACATTGCTGTTCTAAGCGCTTTACAACAATAAAAATCCATTACTTGGTACGTGCCAAATACTATATACATCTTGCCCTGTGCATCTTCCCTTAGCATTTAATTCACGACTTTAATCCCTCCAAAAGACACGAGCTCACTCCGTCAATTCCGAAGCAGAGCTACTGGGGACTCGTTCAACTTCAGCGGCCATTTGCACATTTATTCCCTAGCAAAGTTGCAAGACCCTTCTTGCAAAAGTAGCCATGTTAGTCTTGCGAAGGAAACCAAAAGGGGTAGACAAGGTATAACGACAGCGGCTCCCAATGGAAGCAAGCAAATATTCCCTATCTAAGATTCTATCCTTGTGCCATTAGGTCCTTAGTTCCACGAAAAGACCAATTAGGCTTGAGTATAACTGTTGTTTCACAAGAAGCGACCTGTTTCTTCTGAATCAGTCAAGTGAAGTGTCTTTAATTGGTTTTCAGGAGATCATGGAATTTCTTAACTTGTGGGACTTTACTTCTCCATGCCTTCCTCTTTGAATGCGTTGTAGTATTTCTCACCAATATCATATGCTCTTATCAGGCTTTTATGCGAAGTTCTTTGAGATCCTAACGTGATCCTGGTTTGCAGAGAAGGAATTGAAGCAGTTTTTGGTCAGCTCAACTGCCATCGCAGAAATGGTTGTTGATAATTTTGATACAAGATCGCTGGAGGTCTGTTTGTTATAATTCATGTTCTGCTTGACTGTACCGCGTCTCTCACCTGCGCATAGTAAAGAGCAAGGTTCGTAGCGTTGTTATTCTTGCTGTGCACACCTGGAATCATCGATCGTATGACACGAAGTGATAGTTCTGTTTCCCTCTTAAAACGCAGGTAAAAGACCGAGGGCCACGCCGTTAGCTACATCCACACTTTCGCACCCAAAAGATGGCAATCTCCACTATAACGCCATAGCTTCTCAGTGAGCTCTACCATGTCTTCATGACCTAATACAGGTAAAACCACATACCATTTCCCTTCAAGGCTTTGGGCATTGAATGGTATTTTTATGGTCTAAAACCATGAAGACCATGGAAAAATGTGGCGGATTTAATTTATACAACAATGCTGAAAATGAACTTGCGAATGAGAAGGAAAACTAACTCCAAGTTCCACGCGCGTGAGTTCCTTAGCCTGATCGCAAATGTTCCAATTTACATTTCTACTCCAAACTTGCATTGGTTACAAATTAGAATTAACACGCGAATTAGCAATAAGACTAATTAGTAGTAATTCTTGCATCTAACGCTAGGTAATAACTACAAACATAACTGGGAATAATTGGAAGGGAAGCCCGAAATACACACGAGTCTACTGCATCAACCACTGCAAGGATATCAAGAATATCAATATTGATCAATAATAAAAAAAATCAACAAAAAGAAAACGTAATTATGCGTATGAAGACGCCACCTCACTTCTGTATTTTGGTGTACATCCCAAACAAAACGCAAACGCGAGGCTATCACGTGACTTGCCACGTGATTTATATTACATGTTTTGGAACAAGCAATTGACCTGATGGCCATGCACTAAATAACGTATGTTTCTGCGCAGTTTAATTTGAACAGTTTGGTCTCCAATAGAGTAAGCCAATTTTAATAAGATCGTGTATACGAAGGGGGGGGGCAGAAAAACCTTCACAATTCACAGAAACTACCTCAGATTACTTTTTTATTATTATTATTTATAACCACAGACATTACAATACACTACCAGAAAAGAGATAAAAGTACAAGAAGAAATAAGTACAAGAAAGAAAATAAGATGGAGAATAGGTTCCCTTACCTAAAGTAATAGAGTTAATATCTACAATGGTCAGTAATGTGGCTGCTTTTTTGGTTCTGTTGTTATATCCATTTTTGATATTCTATTTATTGTTAAGCGTTACAACTTTATCTGTTTCTTAGATTTGTGCTTCTCTATTTGAAGTTTACTTGCAAGGATGGCCGCGAAAACTTCCCAGTAGTACTCTTCTTCTTTTCTAGAGGCAGTGTAAATATAGTGTTTTGCAATAATCAAGCAAAGGTTTAAACCAAGTCGGCGAGAGAATTCATTGGTAACACCATATATTATCATGTTTTCATCAAGAGTTATCGGCTCAGAGTTCTTGGAAATCCACCAGTTAGTAAACTGAGACCAAAAGCTCTTAACTCTCAAACAAGTTGCGAAAAGGTGGGTTAGTGTTTGTCTTTCAGAGCATAGGTGACATTTGTCGGTTTCTTTAAGTGCGTCTCTAAAAAGTGTTGCGTTGGTTGGCAGAATGTGATGAATAATTTTAAATTGAAAGATGGCAAGTCTGATGTCCTTCGTGACTTTGAAAGGAAGGCTATAAATGCGATGTATTGTTTTCTCATTCAAATTTGCTTTTACCATCCTTTTTTCAGCAGTAGGCGTTACAAACTTATTTTTAACAAGGAATTGTGTTGCTGATTTGCAAGAGAGCTTATTTAAAGTTAATCTATCGTTATCTTGGACATCCAGAGGCGCCTGAATATTTCGTTTTAGGATATTGATCCATTCTCTAGGGATTGAGTGGCATAAGCCATGATACATAAGAAAGTTAGCTTTGATTTTAAATCTAGAGCAGAAATCAGGGAAAGGTAAAAAGGCATTGTTTTGGAAAATGTCTTTGATTCTAATTACTCCAGCTTCGTGCCATCTTTTGTAATAGACAGAAAAACCTCCGATTTTAATGAAGCGATTGTTCCAGATGACTTCATTCAAAACTTGCTCTTTGGTGTTAGGAGAGCTGCAATTTATTTTCCCCCAGGCGTAGAGAGCTTCCTTGTAAAAGGCGAGTGGTATTTTAAATTTAAGTGCTTTTAAGTCAAAATACCTCAGATTACTTGCTATCATGCATTTTCTAACTCTATATTAATGGCACTTCTCAAAAAACACAAAGAACTTTAATCCCCCCGGATGATACCGATCGTCCAATTTTTGGGGTCTGGCTCATGGACTACTGGAAAGTGAACGGAAATCATCGGATGCTACTCGACGCTGTTCGGCTAATGAGATGGACAACGTTGCTAGGATACAATACAGCAAAAGCGAATGAGAATTGGAAGTTAACTGAGATCTTTCAAAATTAACTGATAGCTGAGAAATAGCTCAAATTTTAACTGATTGCTGAGAAATGGCCTAAATTTGAACTGATAACTGAGAATCCAGCACCCCTATGCACACCCTTTATTTCGGTCGAGGAAGGGGCGCCTGGGTAGGAATTTCGTAGCTAGACATTTTTTTACGGTTAACAATTTTTGCGACTAACGGTTAAAATTTTTTTATTTTTTTAGTTTTGGGCCGGTTTTATGGCTAACGGTTAACCCCATTGAGACCCTCTTATATTGAAAGTTTCTATATTTGACGTTCGAAGATAACACAAGCTACAAACCCAAATTTCTGTGAAAAGCTTCTCCAATGTTTACTGAATCAGAGTGCCTAGCTGATTGTCGATCCTACGAGCCGTTAGTTTTGAGAACATAATGAAATGTTCAAAAACCTCCTCAAACCTCCAAAGTTGTGTTTCTGAAAATTTTTCGAATATTCCTTCCACGTGAGTCTTAAGGTACTGCAAGATTTTTTGCATTAAGTTTTGCTTCTGTGAATTGGAGAATTGTTGTTAGAACTATAAGCTAATCCGCGACTGATCTCTGGCGAAGCAGACGAACAGTTTTGTTTATACAATAACGAAAACGAAATACGAGGCCGCGATTGACTTGGCAAAGGCCTGCAAGATATTTCTAAACCGTTTATTCGTATCTTCGACTCGGAATTATAAAATGTTGGCAATGTTTATATGAGCGTAAGAAAATAGTAGGTCCACAGTGCTTGCATGTGCCGACATTTAATAAATGACATTGATCACAAATGAGCGAATGGTTCAGACTTTTGTTTTCCAAAGATTATGGCTCATTTTTCAGTAAATAAAAGTAAAATAAACCTGACCAAATTTTAGATATGAAATGCAAATAATTAAACGTCTTAGAGTACATAACCAGGTAAACAAACAAAAACAAACTTAATTCCCACACTTATTCTTATTTATTCACTTCCCACTCTACCCTGTAAGAAACAGTATGATTAAGTAGAAACGGGTTCTTTGACTGCACATTTGTGTCGCTTCGATTTCACCACAGCGGGACTTTTACAACGCATTTCTATGATGCTGGTGGCTGTGTTTCTGTTATTAAAAAAAAGAAAAAAAATTTACCAACTTTTAAAAAGGGTTCCACATTTCAAATAGTAAGCACGCTGCACTTTGTACAACATATCACAACAGCACATGAAAACAGAAGCACAATTCGAAACCAACAACAACAACAACTAGAACGAACGAGACTCCAACAACAACAACAACAATCTTTTATTTCGTGCCCAGAAAAGTTTACAATAGATAAAGTCTTCATTAATACCGAATAATCGAATAACAAAATATATGCAAAGATCAGTGACAATAAAGATTCTACTTACTAAGACAATTTGGCCATGGCATTTTTTCTACAGAATCCTCGCCTGGAAGGCTCCAAAATTTCCATTTACCCTTGTCGCAGTAGTAAGTGAAAGGAGGCTTGAACTCAAAATGGAAACCCGGTTTGCAGTGCACAGAACAGGCACGACTTCCCCCGAAGTAATGACAGATCAATGCACCATTCTCTGGCGGTGGATACTTTTGGCAAGAATACTGAGGGGTGGCTTCAAAAGATGATCAGAAGCAAAAAGTTACTACTACTACTACTACTACTACTACTACTACTACTACTACTACTACTACTACTACTACTACTACTACTACTACTACTACTACTACTACTACTACTACTACTACTACTACTGCTACTGCTACTGCTACTGCTACTGCTACTGCTGCTGCTGCTGCTGCTGCTGCTGCTGCTGCTGCTACTGCTGCTGCTGCTGCTGCTACTGCTACTGCTACTGCTACTGCTGCTGCTGCTACTGCTACTGCTGCTACTACTACTACCACTACCACTACCACTACTACTACTACTACTACTGCTACTTCTACTACTACTACTACTACTACTACTACTACTACTACTACTACTACTACTACTACTACTACTACTACTACTACTACTACTACTACTACTACTACTACCAATTATAATAACAATAACAATATACCGATAACGATAACGATGACGATGACGATGACGATTAAGATGACGATGACGATGATGATGATGATGATCATGATAAAATGACGGAAAATAAGGAGGTGGGAGAAAACGAAAGTCGGATATTCCGTATGTATATTGTAAATGAAAGCAGATAAATATATAATGATCGTGCTACTTTTGATCCTACATTTATTCCTGACATGCCATAACAATATCACGCTTGACTTTACCTTGAAGGGCAATACCACTTTATATTAAGATCGAAGCTTCCGAAGAAAACATTTTACTCGAGAAAAGTGGGTTCAGGGGAATATCTTGAACCGATTACGTACTTTCATGTAGGAAACCAATACTCCTATTGCAGACCTATTGTTCTTTGCAAACCGCACGCCGTATATAATAACCCATTTAACTGAAGTACCAGACCCCCACCCTACGACTCTGTAATTTATGTGGATAGCTTGGAGCTTGCCCATAATTCTTCGATCCCACATCTAATATAACATAAGATTCCGGGGGAAAATAAAGAATTTAGAACGCATGTAAAATGGAGCCATATAATAATATTTAAAGATTCTCTTTTGATCTACTTACGTATTGCCGCGCTTTCAACCTGCAATTAAAATGCGAAGATCTCTGAAGTTAACTCTATTTGTTTTAGTCAAAAAGGCAACGAAAGTTATAGTGTAAGATGATGAATTGCAAGGTCCAGGATAGTTCTAACGTCCCTAGAAAAGGGACTCCTCCCCAAGTCAAACAGTTTGCTTCTTACGAGAAGTTCGTCTTTTTGCTATTTTATATAGCACTTATAATACTTCCATGATACATTTTTACATGATTACAGTTTACCTGAGCAATTTCATAAATGGAGACGCCGACAAGCACAATTCCCAGGAAGATCAAAAACTTCATGATAAGTTAACGGCTACAGTGTAACAGAAAAATTCATTAAATTAAAAAAAAAATACTGCTATCTTTTGTACCGTAAGCATTTTTTGCGTTCTTTGTCTTTTGTCTTTTGTGTAGGGTGCTCGAAGCACGAAGAGAAGAAGGTTACGGACTTTTGTTATAACTGCATCAAAAACTAAAAAGAAAAACGACAATTTTACAATTGTGAATACCAATAAATGTTCCGACTTTGTACTTACCAGTCTTGAATGCTGAAGGTTCAAAGTATCGGAGAAAGATGTTGCTGCGACTTGCGCTTCGGACAGAATGATTTTGTTCGCAACATTATGTTAATATAAATGCTTATTTTTTGTTCATAAACAAATCAAATTTGCGGTTTAACAGCTGAAATGATTATGAAAATATTCTGTCTGGAATTCATAGACTATTTGCAAAAAATACGCATATCAAATGAAGACCACACGCAATACCGCAAACATTTCTCAACTGGTAGAAAAGATCCATGGCGACCGTTCGCCAGATCCTTCATTCAACTCTCTGGCCAAAAAAAGAATATTTTTTTTCTCAGACCAACCGCAGAATGATCTGGATCAAACAATTCTGTCAATATAAGTGCCTATTTTTTATCCATAAGCAAATTCATTTTGCACTAAAGCAGCTGAGATAATCATGAAAATATTTTGTCTCGAATTTATAGACTATTTGCAAAGAATACGCATATGATTTGAAGACCACACGCAATATCCTTCCTCAATCGGGACCATTAAGCTAAAAAACTGAAAACAAAAACAAAAGTGTCTTTGGAATACAAAGAATGGGAATTTGTAACAACTTTCCAAAAGCACAAGCCCGTAAATTAAAATCTAGATCTTTATCTTTAAATGCACAACTACTTTCTTTATAAATTAATGCAAACAGTTTTCTCAACTGGTTAAACTTTAAGTAAAACAAGTCATCGCATAATTAACCCCCCACCGACCTTTGCGCATGTCCAGTTTTCTGCTATTAGCAAACGACTTGCCCTGAGTAATGTTTTGCGATATTCAAAGGTAAAGATAAACGTAAAATTCCATCGGAATGATCTATTCTAATTACTTCTATACCTACTTAGATATTTAGCACCTCAAAATAAAACAATGCTATCGATATCAAAGTAATGGTTAGTTTTGATGCAAAATTGAATTTCAGAGACTATACAGAGGAAGGAATGCTGCAGACAGAGTTTCGTACATCTAAAAACGTACACCAACTAAGGACACGTTGGATAAATACGATTCAAAACTTTGGATATTCAGACGGCTGACAACATAAAACACACTTATTGATTTCTCACCTGGGTAAATAAAAATTGGATTGCCTTTACTGTTTACTTCTTTATTTGACCTTGTCAGTCACTAATTTGTACTGTAATGTTCTGTTTATATCGCCCCTGTTTTATCCACACGTAAAAATGGTAGTGACTAGAATGGAAAAATCAGAATTCCGCTGTTAGACTGGAACCCAAGCACTCCAGTATGCTTGCAGTTCGTCCCATACCCGTTTGCTTGCCGTTAGTTCCACTCCGGTTTGCTTGCGGTTAGCTTTCAATTCTTAGTAAGGGTAGCACAATACGCAGAAATGGGTTCCAGTCTCCTAGCGGAATTCTGATTTTGAAGTATGTATTCTAGTCACTACCCGTAGACGGATACAAAGTAGTACATTTCTTTTTATTATAGCGAACAATTCTAGGAGTAGTGCTATCTCTTATAGGTAGGTGGGAATTCACTGTGAAATGTTAGGAAATCTTATTGATTGCCTCAGAATAAACACATTTAACAGGGTTGGAAATTAACGCTCGCCCACTCGCCCAGGCGAGTGTCAAAACTGTCAGGCGAGTACCGATCACCAATCACTCGCCCGGTTTGGCGAGTAGGATTTTCAGCTTTTTACTTTCCACTTTGAAATAATTTACACTGTTACCATTTTGAAATTTCCCACAAACCTGACGCTTTGTCGCAAACTAATTTCTGGTTCGCAAACATACAAAAATAGCTTCACTTGGTATTCGTCAAATGATGAAGAGACACCATATATTTGAACTCAGTGTTAAAATGTGGAGTTTTCTTCCTGGGGTCTCTAAAATATCCGCTAGCAAGAAAATACCGCTTCTGATAACAGCACGTCAACAACGGTCCGTGAATCTCTCGATGTTGATGTTCGTGGGCGGAAAGGAGGGCGGGAGGGGGTGTTAATGTTTTCTGTGTTTGTGTGTAGCTAGGAGACTGGGCGAGTGAAAAATTATCTGGGCGGGTGAAGCTCAAAGGTCACTCGCCAAAATGGCGAGCGATCCAAAATTTTAGTTTCCAACCCTGCATTATGAATATTTTCACAATTTGCTTGTTAAATTCACGGTTCCGACGATTGCTCCTTATTGTATTGTACACTGGGAAGGCGGTCTATATTTATTTTACAGAAAGAAAGTCTTTGGTCAATTGAAACCAAGACAAAAAGATGTGAAAGTTAATGTGCGCGCAGTAATCACGCGTGATCTGGGTAAAATTATGCGCAGGCCAGAAGGATTTGTAATATTTAATAGAATGACGTTACTTAAAATCAGTAATGATCTGTCAGGCAGGTTTGGTAAGTCTTATTTTCTAGTGGCGATGGACTTATTATTTAAGATGGCTCAATATAGTTTTTCTTTTCGGACAACACCTAACATTTTCAATTGGACGTGTGGCATTCTTTCCACACTCGATATGAAAATTACACCAGGTATTGGACTGAGGATGAAATTCGATATGACGTATTTTTAGAGTGATCAATATTTTCCTAACAACGATAAACAGAAAACCGCGAACTCAGTAAAATCTGAGTGGGGTTTCCCGTAAAAAAGCTAATACCGACATCTTAAACAATGTTGTACTACAAATAACATATACAAGATCAAAAAAATTCTGTATTTTTGATTTGGACCAAGACTCGAACACTGCGTTGATGAAATTACTTCAAAATAACGCTTCAATTTGTACTTACCTCATCTTTGGGTGCCGTTAAAGTTATGCTGATTTTCTTTATCGCAATTCTAAGAATTGGATTTTTTCAGTTACGATCACTCTCGTTGCGAAAGATTTTTTTGTCAATCACATGAAGGGAAGATTGCTGAAAACCTCATTGAAAATGTTCAATATGGTTCCGAAAAAACTCTTTCATGGCACCCTATTAATTTAGGACGCTTCCAAGTTGATTTAAGGACGCGCCAATGATATGACGAGTTTTAAACTACGCGTCCATCTTGACATTTTAGCGAGCTGTGTTCGCGTTAATTTGGCGAATCGCTTTATCTTTTCTAAAATAAAACTAAGAGATTTTCCACAGAAAAAAAAAAAAATGGAGATTTTGCACGGTAATAACCTTTCAGTTTAGCTATAATCATCGCAATGGGTCGAGAATATTTAACCTCCATCCCTTGTACAAGCCAGTCCTGATTGAGTAAGCTGCAGCTGTGTCCATCGGAAAATAAGCAATCATTATAACAAACGAGCTGCTATCAGTTCCTATTTTATTATTATTATTATTATTATTATTATTATTATTATTATTATTATTATTATTACAAGTGAAACCGGTAAAAACAATATATAATTATATATCCCTTAGAAAAAAGGTAAATGTGAGAATAGATTAGTGTGTATCAATCAGATCAATCTGCAGCTTACTTTCATAAGCAAATGCCTACATTGTGCAATTCCAGAAAATATCCATACCCACCCAAGGATGTTCATTGGAAATTCCAAGGGGGATGGGGGTCTCAATAGCACAAATTGTTAAAAGAAAGTATGAAGCTAAACTAAAAATCCCAGGGGGTGGGAGGGTCCTAACGAAAGAACCATCCTTGGGGGAGGTATGGATATTCTTTGGAACCACACCCTATAGAACCAAGCCTGTGCTGCATAAAAACTTGACACATGTGGGAATCAATCATGTGACAATTTTATTACATTGACACAATGTGTATTTTTGAGTTCATTTTGACTAACAGGAATGCCCTTGCAAACTCTTCAAGTCACCTGTAAATAGAACAAAACAAACAAAAACTATTTACTTTGATGAAATTGCTATTTTCGATCATGCAGACTCAGTATATTAAAATTAAATGACCTTTTTCAGTGTGTGAAAAAAACTGGCCGCTTTTATGTTGGGCTAGTGGATCCAATAATTTTTTTCTACTTGCTAGATAGCCAAATGACATTTATGGATTTTTATTTTTTGTTGTAGTTGTTTCGAAAGAAACATGGGACTTTGGGTAAGCCTATAATGGTTTCACCTTGCCCAGTGTACCTGGGTCAGGCAAGGAAAAAATCAATTTTCTTTGCACCCCTCCTTTCATTAATCATTACAGAAAAATGTCAGATTATTTTAATAATGTTTAAAAATGCTTTGGACCCTAAAGCTGAATTTTTGTAATCTGTCCATTTCAAAACTTTATGTCACAGAAATCTATGTTTGGTAATTTCTTGTAGTCCAGCAAGTTGCCAACAAACACTAAGCTGGAGTTTGTTTAAATCAAATTTACAGCTACTACTTGGCTAATTCCCATATGAGTTAAAAAAAAAAAACAAACTTGGGCCTTGACAAAGTGCGAGCCAACAAGTCATGAGAGCCATTCCACTATATATAAATAGCACATTGGTTAGCCTAAAAAGCTCCCTGGTTAGCCTAAGCAGTACTCCAGTTAGCCTGAGTATAGTTAGCTGAGGTGGCTTGAGGTTATGCTAATGGTTGGACTTAGGTATTTCTGGCTTGTATGGCCCTTATGTGTCATGAAACATGCGAGCCATGCAAGCCATTCCAGTTAGCCTGCATAAGATTCCGGTTGGCCTACATAGTACTCCAGTTAGCCCTAAAAGCACTTTGGTTGCCAAACGGTACATTATGTTGCTTGCAGTTAGCTTTATATTGGAACTAGGGTTTTCTGGCCTCATGAATTTTTACATTGCTACTTTAAAATGCTACTGAAGGTCATCCAACAACTGAAAATACAGACCTTAATAAAATTTCAAACAGATTTTTTTATAAAGTAGACAAATGTGTGTAGAGAAGGAAGGGAATTGCTAGAATTGACTGTCACACAATAACTATGTGTAAAACTAAGAGATCAACAACTACCTGAACTCGTTATAATCCATCATTTAACTCAACAGTAATCCAGAATGTCCTCAGTTCTGAATTCTTTAAATCCTGTTAAAACATTAGGCATTCTATTAGTCCCAAAAATTAGCTGTAGACCACAAAATGCAAAAGAAACGGAAATCTATGTTTACCAATACAATAAAACACCATGGGAAGAACAAATTCTAAGTTAAGAAATGGTCTCATTTATTAAACATGCCCAAAGAGGCATCCCAAAACGTGAGTAGCACTGTTTAATTGAAGTCTAGATTAGCTACCAGGTTGACTGCAAGTAGTCTCTAGGACCTCTAGTCTAACTTTAATAAAAAAAGAGATCACACTGAGCTGAAATGTTTCTTCCAATTTCAAAGGTATCACATCAAAGGTGTTGCAGTAATTTCAAATTTCCCTGACGTAATTTTTCTTTGCGGCCTGAAATGGCCACTTGGTCAATATTTTGAGGAACATTTCCTCACGTATAAATAATGAAATGATGCGATTCTTATTAATTTGAAGTACAGTAGCCTAAAATGCAGATGACAAACATAAATAACAGTTACATGCCTCGACGAAATGACTGCCATTTAATACTATCTCCTCGTTCTCACCATCTATTTTTACGCCGAGCTCGGCTTTAATTCCAGTAAGCTAAGTCGAGAAACATGATAAACGTCGAAGATATAATTCAACCAGTCCAAAAAAAATCATTGTACAATGAGAAACGCTTACCTCAGGTCCCTGTAAGTTTCTGTTACCCACGTTTTCGCACGTTTCTACTCATTCCATATTCTTCTTTATCGGGAATACAAATAAAGGAGGTATACCCTACGTTTGGGGACTTGTTTTGATCGCGTCAAGAAGGAAAAACATCGACAAAACTGTCCTCTATAACTCAAAATCACTCCATTAGATTCCCTTTTCTCGTCGCCATTTTAAAAATGCTCTTGTCGTGAGCCCGCAATACCGACCACGGGGAATCCGCTGGGGCGACCCCCAGCAGGGGGGGAGAGGGAGGGGCAGCTACTTAACCTCTCCTCAGGCCCACTCCTTTCGTCTGAAAGAAATTAAATCCATCCTGGCCAAAAGCAATTGAAATGAGAAGAAACTGACAACGCCATCATAAAGAGCATGCACTCCTGCCTTTGGAAAAATATTCTTTTATTCCTACCGCAAATGATCGCTGAGTAGGAAGCCAACAAACTTTTCAATTGTATTTTTTACTGCCGTACATTCTTAGGAAAAAGTAATAATGGCCATTTTTTGAAATACTATTTAAAAAGCTACAACTTCGCTTAAAAAAATCCTAAGAGGAAGATCCTAGTAAAGTTTTCAAGCGAATTTAAAAATGCGGTCGGCTCTGGTCACGTGACCGATGACGTCATAACAATACGAGTGATAAAAATGTACTTATCTTATTAATATCTACCAACATGTAATTTGTTGTTTCCTCACATTTAATGCAACGCCAGATCCGCACTTGTACCCAGACTCCCACTTTTTGAAAATCGTACATAGCTCCCTTAATATTTATATTTTGTTCGGTACCCGGGCAGTCTGAAATGCCTCACACCAATGTGCTTCAAACTGCAATGACTGCTTTTTCAGTAACAAAACATCTTCGTCATAGTGAGCGAAAACGAACTTGAGAGCAATGTCACGTGACTAATGACGTCATCGCCCTATGTCTTATACAAGAAGTGGTTATTGTTAAGAGTTATTTCTATACGACGTTGTACTCCTGCTGGCTTCAAACTGACCAAGTTATTTGGCATTGACGATTTTTCAGCTGCAAAGGATTTTGGGAAGGTTTTTATTATAACTACATATTGTTTTTCTAATTATTATTATTATTATTATTATTATTATTATTATTATTATTATTATTATTATTATTATTATTATTATTATTATTATTATTATTATAAGATAAATATTTGCATCATTAAATGGGAACTCGAAAAAAAAAACGAGCACCAGATGGGATTTGAACCCACGACCCTCCGTGATTTAGTCGGATGCTCTACCACTGAGCTACTAGAGACTCTGGAGACTTTGGTGAGCAAGGGTCAAATGTGGATATATGACTAGATTAGATTATTATTATTATTATTATTATTATTATTATTATTATTATTATTATCTTTTTGCAATCGAGCAAAAGCAATAATTTGTCTAATTTCCATTTTGCTAGAACCAGATCCATTGCTTGGAATAGTAATATTAAGCTTTGCCAATTTTAATAGTAAGGTGGCTTACTACAGTTTTTACGAGGCAAGAGCGCGCGCTACGATTCGGATGCCTGACGTCAATATCGCTCGCGCTCGCAAAGCTTCCGTGAGCAACACTAAAGGAAACGAAAACAAGTTTGAGCCATTTATTCGAAAGTTAACAGTTTCAGAAAGTTTCAGAAGGTTTTAGACATGTCATAGGGCGAAAGCAATACTACAGATAGGTTGATAAACAAACGAGGAGGAGGAGGAGTTTTAATTCGCTTTTTTTCATCGCGTATAACGTGTGGCGTCATACGAGCACGCGCTAAATAATAGCGCAGGCGCAATTCGATTCTTTTTGGAGGTCGTAAAAACCTGACTTCGGCTCAAAATATCTCAAAAACCTACCGCACGACCCATAATGAAATTTTCACAATTAATTTTTTGGGGTGAATCGCGTCAACTGTCAAAATCTAAAAAAAAATCTGTAAGACAGATTTTGAGCTATTTATAAGATAGGCAAAAAAACACATTTTCCTATTTTGCAAAAAATCTGTCTTACAGATTTTAAATTTATTTTGCATGAATGTTTTATCTGATCCAATTTCTAATTTCTGAATTTTTGAGGTAGGGTCGTACGGGCAGATTTTGAGAAAAACACTATTGAAACTTCTAGTGCCCAGTCTTCCCTTAAGCACTTGGATATTCATTTTGGCTGTTTGTTAGCATCTATATTGCTCAAATGTCACATATATTGGTTGTAGGATGCAACAAATAATAACAAGTGAAAGCTAAAACCTTTCTGGACATTTTATTAAAGAGTTAAAAGCTGGGCTCATTTACCCCCTCAAAACTGTAGTAAGCCACCTTAATTGCAGATTTACTCAGTACGTTCTTATTTGAAGCTTGAAATATGAATGAAGTAATTAAGGTAGTTTAACTTAACATGCGTTAAGTGATGTTGTAACCGTGACGGAAGTTGCTTTATCTCCTGGATTTTAAGAGTGCCATTTTTACATTAATTTAATACGCTGTGCAAAAAATGTATCATGTTATAGAAAAAAATCAAGAACATCGCGAATTGAAATAACGAATTAATTCTTTGAAAAGTATTTCTTGGAGCCTAAATTAACACTTGGTTTTCAAATACAGCAAGGCCCAATTTGGACCAGGTAAATAGACAAGTAAATAGACACGAGTGGGCGCAGCGAACGAGTGAGATATCGATTTGAACAGGGGAAGATAAATTTCATATCTCCAAGCAACCATGTATTGTTCTGTTTATTTTATAAACCTACTAATAACAAGGTTTTTGACGATTTTCCGAAGATTTCCGACCATTTTCCGAAGATTTCTGAAGATTTTGAAAATGTTGTCCGGTAGTCATACGAATGTTTCCGAACATTTTCCGAAGTTCTCCGAAAATGTCCGAAGATTCCCGAAGATTGCCGAGGAAGATCCGAAGATGTTTCGACTTAATATCGATAAACCTTTGCCCATTGAGCATTGAAACATGGCAAACTCTGTGAGCTGATTGGTAAAAAATGATATCACACGTGTGGATACCATTTTTATCCACACATATGTGATACCATTTTTCTCGATTTGCTACCACTCGCTATACCACTGCAGTTTATATAATAAAAAGAAATTAAAAATGGATCACTATAATAACATGGGTAAACAATTCAAATTTCAAAAATAATTTTTGTGCTTGTGAATTAGTTTGACGAGAAAAGCAATAGAGTTGTATTGTATTTCAAGACTCCACATTGAAGGGCACTGTAGTTATATTTCATGTTTTTAAGTTAATTGGTTTGGTTAGATGTCTGGTTTAATACCCGCGATACATGATTGACTTTGCTATATATAAGTTATTTTTTTCTTGTTAAATTATTGCAATGCATAAGCTTTGCCCATGTTCATATCAGTTTTCAAAACGTTGCTTGTATTAACAACAAAATATGTTTTCAACAGGAATAAGTCATTATTTGGGAAAATACTTGAAAGCTGTTTAAACACACAGAAAAGAGAGTCATTAAGTTTTGTTTCGTGTGATAAAATAAAACAGCATAACGCGAACTTGTACCCGCATGCAATGTTCGTGTCAATAACCATATCAATTCCACCTTCCTTGGCCGAGCTCCTCTTCAAAATTGCTATTTGAACAGACGGCGCAGATGTCCTGAAAAAGCCGCCCCAATGAATTCTGTGTTCAGCAGCAGTACAAAAGTACTTTACCACGATCGTTTTGAGAACACAAACGTTCTTGAGTACCAAGAAAGACATGAAGTTGCTGTTAGTGTTTTGCGGCCTTTTAGTGGTCGCCTTGGCTTCGAATCCAGATGGTAAGTTGTCTGCCGGTTTTTCAACATCTGCAATTTGTTTAAGTAAATTTGTCTACCATAAAATAGGTCAAAATTAGGTAACTTTTAGGTTATCGAAACTTTAAAGAAAAATTGGAATAATGATAGAGCTACAAATAAAAAATAGTGTGTAAGAGTTGCCTATCACCATGCTATTAAACGACTGTGTCTCTATGCTTTGCTTTGTGTCTCTATGCTATGCGATTAACCATTGATCAGGTATTAATGATCGAGAGTGGTGATCCCCGAGGCTCAATCACAACTGGAAAATGGCCAGGCGCCGTGTTAGCATATGAGATTGAGTCTTCTTTAAGTAAGTTTTTAATCTCAGAAAATAATTTCTCTCGGCTCGAATTCAAGCTTGTTTAATCCGACTAATATTCTATTTTTCACAGCATGACAAGATTTACTTAACGATAATAATCGTTGGTTACTGTCAAGATTTGAATCGGCGTTGAAGCCTCAGTTACTTTGCTTTGTTTTCACGCTACAAAAAGCATTTGCTTCAATTGCTTGCAGTAAGACACTGCCTCTCTGGAACCTCTATTTTCATTCGCCCGCTGTGAACACTACCTCAATTGTTATTCAGGGTTAGGGGTATTGTTATGACCTGTTATCTATTGTTTTAAGAACCAATGAAGTAACTCGTTCCGAGAGGTAGTGGGCGACCCATTGCTTGCATAGCAGATTTTTTTCATTTCAATAATCATCGAAAAGTCAACTCCTTCTTTTCCCTTGTTTCAAGACTAGTTTACAGATTGAAAGCAAACGAAAGTGAATGCAAAAGATTGTTTTGTGTAATATAGAAATTTCCATGGAATGTAGAAACTTGTAATATAAACTGATCATTTTTCAATTATTTTACAAGCGTTCATTTTAGTCTTCAACAATGTTGTCGTCATAGTTAAAAAACATCAATTTTCGGATGAATGAAACCAATAAAATTTCAACTATAATCTAAGCTATACATATGGCCATGTTGTCAGGCTCACAGTCGAAGGCGATGAGGGTCATTCTGAGCGTTATGCAAGAATGGGAACAGAAGACGTGTGTGCGCTTTAAGAAAAGGACCACGGAAACAGCATATGTTTCGTTCTTTAAACGATCGGGGTAAGTAAGGAAAAAATTCAATCTAAATTATTTGTCTTTTAATATAACGAACAAAAATTTAAAACCATAAATGCATTGAAACTGAATTAAAACCAAAACACAATAAAAGCTCACGTGCACAAAAAAGATACACGCTTACGTGAAAAAAATATTGAAAAATGTTTTCTAGTGATGCAAATAGTTTCAAAGCTGAAGAGATCCTCCTCCTAGAAAAAAAAAAAAGAAAACCAATCGATCTTGTTGGAAAAATAAAGAAATAATACCTACCCTCTACCCCCCATTCCTTAGCGGGTCCTTAGGTTTATTTATTTTTTTTTTGTAGGTGCTGGTCATATGTGGGTAGAACGGGAAAAATGCAACAGCTCTCACTGGCTGCTGGATGTTGGTACCACGGCATTGTGGTCCACGAAATCGGTACAATAACCTTAAGATGAATATTTATCTTCAAGTACGACTTTAAATTCACGTGACGGAAATCTATTACTGCCAAAGCGTACTTAACTTAAGACTTTCAAATTTATCATGAGTACCTTTTTATAAAAACTGAATATTTGAATTATTCTTGGGTGTCAAAAACCGTTTCTTTAAACTTTTAACGCTACACGCGTTTTTTAATGCATTGCGTTTCGAGTGCCCTTGCTTTGCAAGGAAAACACTTAATTATTCTGTTTCAGTAATAAAATGAATTTGGCTCTGTTAAGTAGGTTAAACAAGGTGAACACTCAAAATATGAAGTAGATTAGATTGTTTTATTATTCCATTATTGCGCCATTTTACCATATAAGGTCTCGATAGCACTATATATTACACTGTAGAACAGGGCCAAAATACGGAAGAAAGCGCGACGGTAGCAACGAAAAAGCCTGACTAAACGACCCAATCTTAGAGGCAAAATAGTAAATCCCTTATTCGATAGTTTAACATAAACTAAGCGTGGAACTCGCAAAGTATCCGCGCCTATTGTTAAACGATCAAATAAGGTGTATGTATACTTTGACCGGGGTGACTGTTGTCAATGGAGCAAATTTAAATCGATTTGTAAGCAGACACATGGTGAGAATCAAACCGTTGTAAGAAGAATGACAAAATTTAGGACAGAAAAGTCAAACATATCTCAAAATACAACTTAAACTTTTATTTATTATTTATCCTTGAATCTTCTTACCCTTCGTAAAATATTCGGGGTATTATTTTTCAAATTACATTTTGTAAGATGAGTTTATACAGTCGAAAACAAATGTATTCCTGGGAATATTTTGAGAGAAAATTTACTTAATTTTTTTATGTCAAAATGAGAAAAAATGTTCTGTCTCTGCAGGTCATGCACTTGGTTTCTACCATGAACAATCCCGCCCTGATCGAGACAGTCTTGCCTTGCTGCCCATCATGCCTATGTGGCACATAGGGCAGCAACGAAGTTTCTCCAACCCTGCCTGTCTCTAGCCAGTTTCTCAATGGTGCTCCAGCTGTAATTGAGCTCCCTTAACTCCGTTTCTACCGTTCTGCGCCATGTTGTTTTTGGGCGCCCTCTTCTACGCTTGCCTTCAGGCGTCCAGCGCATTGCAGTCCTAGCTATGTTGTTGTTGCCCTTTCGAAGCACATGTCCAATCCATCTCCATCTTCTCCTGGTGACAATCGTGCGAATATCCTCCTGCTTGGTTTGCTTCAGGAGCTGGTCGTTGGAGATTTTCTGCGGCCAGAAAATTCTCAGAATCTTCCTGAGGCTAGTTGTGTGGAAGGACGCTAGTTTTGACAGGTCATGTTCAGTCATTCGCCAACATTCGCAGCCGTAAAGGAGGGTTGACAACACACAGCTCTGGTAGATCCTAAGCTTTGTCTTTGTGCTATAACTTGCCGATCTCCACACTGGTCGTAAGCTCATAAAGGCGCCCCTTGCTTTGTTTAGTCTGTTTTGTATGTCCACACCAGTACCGCCGTCCTGATCGAGACAACTATGTAACTATTATGTGGGATAACATCCGTGATGGTAGGAAGTGTACTGTTATAGTAGTGTTTATTTCAATATAGTAAATAATATTATACATGTACACCATACTTGAAATAAGAAGAACATAGATTATGTTATAGAAAATAGCAAGATTGCCTTCTTGCAGAAGCGATTTTTTTTAATGTGCTATAGACGTTAGTTAATCAAACCAAACCAAATTCAAGCAAATTATTATAGATCATTTTATGGATCTCCACAATGACAGTGATAACGATGACGTTTCTCAATGATGAATACGATGACGCTTTTTAATAACGACTACGACGACGACGATGATGATGATGATGCAGGTGTCAATAAACAACAACATTCCTTCTTAAAATCCAAACTTGGCTTACACATCGTTACTGCCATTTCGTCTTTTCATCTCAAGAGCTTTAGTGCGGTATGATGTTTTGTTTTTAACTGTATCTTTTCGCTTGTGTTCTAGCCAACAAGCACAACTTCAAGAAACATACCTCTATTAACTCGCTGGGTACCACATACGATTACGGATCCATCATGCACTACTTATCAAGAGCTTTGTCAAAGAACGGACAACCTACAATTGTTCCTAAGTCATCTGGGGTAAGTAAAAATGAATAGGCCGCGTAAAAGGTTTTCTTGAGATTTATAAATCACACTCACATATGAGGTATAAATTACAGTTAACATTTTTTAAAAGTGTCCTTATGTTTAAACAATAAGATTTTCTTCAGTCTTCTTAAGAATGTACCTCCGCCATTGATCAAAGTAACATCAAAGGACAAAAAAACAGCACGGGTTGAAATTATAACAACAATAAGTTTTGAAAATCACGCGAAAAGCTGCAAAACCTTTGGATTTGTTCTTCGTGAAATTTTTATGCTGATTGTTATTATAATTTCAACCAGTGAGGTATTTTTTGGCTAACGTATAACCAGAAACAACTTAGCCATAGTAGGTTAACCGGAGTGCAATTTAGGCGGCTAACCCGAGTGCTGGTGAGGCTGACTAAAGTGCTATTAATATAAAGGCTAACAGGAGTTCTATTTAGGCTAACCAGAGTGATAACTAGTCGAATGCCACCAAATAAATGTTTATATTTATAAGGC
Source organism: Meandrina meandrites (assembly GCA_963693305.1). Classification (NCBI taxonomy): domain Eukaryota; kingdom Metazoa; phylum Cnidaria; class Anthozoa; order Scleractinia; family Meandrinidae; genus Meandrina; species Meandrina meandrites. Next base: position 9,914,842 of record OY855910.1, read on the forward strand.
GTGGTATAATTCGTCACCCGTTATCCCCCTCCTATGGGTGGACGTAATCTTCACGCGACCAAATGAAAACAGAGCGTTTTACAATGAAGCAGACGAAGCACTGAGATGTTCTTTTTCTTGGCGTGGTTTCATTTCAGTCGAAATTCAAAGGGCTAACACCAATTCACTAGTACTTTCTTTGTAATAAGTATCAGGTGAAGACAGAGGATAATACATGGTAGCACGAAGATGTGAAATTTATCTTCAAGTGTTCAACTCGATATCTCACGAGTGTGCGCAGTAATTTACTCTAGTGTGATTTGATTTTATTTATTTTTGGTCACGCGCGTTACATGATTCCAATCATCGCGACATTGGGAACCCATTCCGACACCGTGGAACTATTTCAGTAAAATAACGATCCATAGTTTATAATGTTCAAAATACTTTATTTCTAGGTTACTATTGGCCAACGAAAGGGACTCAGTGCTACTGGCGCCATTCAAGGGGAGCCTGCGTTACTCCTGTCAAGCAGGTTTGTAGACACCACAATTCAATCATAGCTCATTTCACTAATGCGATATATTTAATTAAGGAAAGTATCTTTTAAAATCATCGATCAGGTTCATAAGTACTTCGCACATGCATTGTCTTCTAGTAACAATACGCTTTTGACGTAGTAATTAGTCTAATTTTTGACGATTGACTGAAATTCATGAAAAGACAGAAACAAAACTCGTGACGGCACGGCGTGTTGAAGAAGCTCGCGTGCCGCCATGAGATGTTTAGGGACTATTTCGGCGTTTGGAAGGATATTGTTGCCATATGCTACGTCGGCCGGGTCAGTATTTGTGCTCGCCCCTGTTTTCGCTACCTTTTTTATTTAATTTGATGTTTCTGATAAATAAGTTGCTGAGAGTCCACATGTGCCGTTTCTAGGGGGCTCAGCGTTAGACATGGAATATATTTCTAAAAAGTTTTGGCCAGATCTTAACTGTGTCACCGGTTTTAAGCCTTGGATCCAAAGTTTATAGCTGACATATCCGATAATCGAATTGGCCATAATTTTAACCGTCAGTTGAGAAATGATTTGAATGAAATGCGAATTGGTGATTGTCTGTACACGTTTAAAGAACGAGAAATACATGGCTTGTATCATGCTTGGGTTTGCTTGGTGTTTTGTTCTTTACATTGTGTTAGGCAGTGAGATTTCTGAGCGAAGAATGATTAGTTATTCTATAACATTATCATCTTAGGAATGAATGTGAGGTCACAGTTTTATTTATTTATTTTTTTCTTTTTCTTGGCAGCTACATCTACCCCTCCAACCAAACCACCAGGTAGAATCTTTATTTATTGCGCCTTTCAATAACACGCAAAATCTGAAGTTTAACACCTAACCGCCCGACGATTGCGTTTCTTGCTGCCGTCAATTGCGACGACAACCACCGGAACTTAAAGGGAAAAAAAGAAAAAGAAAAAGGAAGATAACCGAAACAAAACGGATCAAAATCTCCAGTCACAGCTAACAGACCTTACGTTTTGTACCTGATGAAGCAAACTTATGTTTCATTAAAGAATTGCGACGGCAGTGATTGACGGCAGTGTAACGTGTAAAAGTTTCTCGCGTACAATCAGGGCGCACTAAGAATGATTAACTATAAGTGGTTTAGGCATGGTGTTGGCATGGTGCAATTATAAGCGGCGGAACTTAAAAAAACTTAAAATAATCATGCACTGCAAACTAATACGTGCATTCTCTAAATGAAAAACACAATTTACCAATGGACAAAATGTGTTATTGTAACTGTTAAAATTACGACACTAATGAGTTTGGTAGCTGTTTTCTGCTTGGAGGAATTAACGGAATATTCATACATTGACGAATTATACATATTTACGCTATGCAAGCTCTCTAGTGAAGAAATGCTACCTTTATATATGAACTTCGAAAGTGTAGCTTACCAAGATCTTCAACCGCAACTTGACCAGATCGATCGTTAAAGCAATTTTTAGCATTTTTATTTGTTTTGATCATTTAGCCTCGACAAGCTGTAATTTTGACAACGGTATCTGTTCTGGATAGTCGCAGTTGACTACTGACCAATTTGACTGGACTGTTCGAAGTGGAAGTACTCCTTCGTCGGGGACTGGACCCTCGGGTGATCATTCTGGCTCAGGTAAATAAGAGAAAAATGACTTCATATGTTGACTTTACTAATGTGCCTACCGTAGAATTCTTAATCAACTTAGCTTTCGATGGACTTCAGAAAGCTTCGAAACATTTTTTTCTCTTCTACTAAATAGCTATCAGAGGTACAAGACGCAGTGCATGGTTAGCGAAGGGAGACTCGGTTAGAGCCTCGGTCGGGCTGCTATTCTCCATTGTGCCTCCTTCAACTATAAATGTAACCCGCGCCAAAATTATAGGGAAAGGAGATGGGGAGAAGAACGTAAGAAAAACTAGTATCCCTAGCTTCCAGAAAAGCATCAACTGAAAGATTCTGAAGATAAATAAACCACCGTAGCGAATTCTTAAAATTAGAGCTTACTCTTCCAGAGTTTCATCCTTGTAAACTGGAGGATGTTCACATACAAGAGCATGGTAACTCCAGTCATCTATAAGATGACTAGTAACAAGTGCCGCCTTGTGGTAAACGTTAGATGCATGTAGCTCCAAAACTCGACATTATTTTGCTTTTTATTCTTTTCAGGTCAATACATGTTCATCGAGGCGTCCTATCCACGCGTGCCCAATGATAAGGCTGTTGTAAGTTTCAATGGATATAAAGGCGCGTCCGCTTGTCTATCGTTCTATTACCACATGCATGGTTCGAGCATTGGTCAACTGAACGTGTACCTTGGAAGCTCGAAGGTTTTCCAGAAGAGCGGGGCCCAAGGAAATGAATGGAAGAAAGCTGAAGTGTCAATCAATGGACAAGGAAATGTACGTATTTCTCATCTGCATAAAAAAGAAATAATAACACAAACTTTTAAAAAAGATCACTTATTACGCTTATGGTCTTTTTACGATGTAGGGTAAGGAGTATTGGGGGGATGAGAGGTTCTGTATCTTCAAGAGGCTTAAAGCAACAGCAATTATAGAATTCGTTGGTGAATTTCTTCACACCAGGCTTTTGTTAACTCGATCAATGGCAAAGCCATTTTCAAGTTTTGGTGAGCAGGACCAAGTTTACTCCTTCGATTCTTTGCTCCTCCCGCTTCTTCGCTCTTTCTCCCGTTCGTTTGTTCACTTCTTCGCACCTTATTAACTCATCCATTCATTCCCTCATCAGTCCCAGTGACAACTTTTGTTAGTCAGCTTGTGCAAATTGATTGCGAATTTTGTAACAAACCGCCTTAGCCGGGATTTCATTACTTTTTTCTCTTCCAATCAACTCACACCCTTTATAAGTTCGAAATTTAAATACTCGACCGCCAAATAAACATACACACAGAAAGTCAACCTCGTTCCCAGGGTCTCTCTCTCCCCGCCCCCAGAGCGAGAGAAGAGAGACCCTGGCACAGGCTGGTCACGTGTCTCCCAGAATCTGGGAGATGGCAATAAGATTGTTAGAGGGAGGGGCGGCTTAGAATGTATTTTGTCAATACTGAGCCTGCGGGAGAGCGGAAAGTGCTGCAAGAGTCAGGCGTATTTTTATAGTGACCTCTCACGCGACAACGTTCTATACGGTTAGCCTTTTTTACGCACAGCCGTTTCCAAGCCATTCAAATGGGATGGGGCACCGTTCAAACGGCTTGAGCTATCTGCTCAAAAAAAATTGTTAGCCGTTCGAACGGCTTGAACTATCCGTTAAAAAAAATGTTAGCCGTTCGAACGGCTTGAGCTATATCCGTTCAAAAAAATTGTCAGCCATTCGAGATATCCCGTACCAGCCGGGAGCGACGAGAGGCGGCTGTATTCGCAGGCTATTCGAACGGCTTGAGCTATCCGTTCAGAAAAAATGCAAGCCGTTCGGGCCAGCGCTATCAGTTCAGCCGCTCGCGCACGATGAACAACTTTAACCCAACAGCACATTCCCACAAGCGTGACCACCGCGCGTCGAGTTGTTTCGAGCGTTAGCTTAACGCGATTGATATTTTACCTTTTATCCACACCTCTGCTGTTTTCAAGTTGTCCTGCAATGTGTATTTTTCTTTGAAATAACGGGAATACACCAAGCAAATTCGAGAGATTTTGCTTCACTCTACATATATTTACATTTCACAACATCTCGGCGAGTGCAAATGTAAACAGAGCGCTAGCAGTGAAAGCCGTTCTTCGTTCGTTGTGGCTATACAGCGTTTTTTGTTCGCTGTTCGACATCCTGGTACCCTTGATTAGGGTTTTATTTTATTATTTTTTTTGCTGTTATAAAAAGGATCCAAGAGAACCGTACAGCGAATTCGTAAAACTATCGCGACCATACGCATACATTGTTTTACACGCGCCAGGCGTCATGGAAGGTTTCAACCGTCAGATAAGAGAACCCCAGACATTTGAACGGATGCGGGAATTATTTCTGAAATATATTTCCTTTATAGCTGTGTAACTGTTGATAGAGTCAGTCATTCATATGTTATGCAGGAGCTGTTCGACTTCTGCTGTCCCCGGGCGAAGGAAAGATGATGAAATATGATGGACTTTCCGTATCACGTAGGTAAAACGGCAACAACATCTCGTCCACGATAAATTGCCTCAAGGCACACTACTTGCTTGGCCTTCAATCTTTCGTTCGAATAGATACTATACGAGACTGCTATAAAACATTGCATGTAATGTAATGGTCGTCGGAGCGTGTGTGATCACCTCGCTTTGAAATCGACAAAGTACAGCGCGACAAAATACCGATGTTAGAGGACCCGTCCCTAATGTTTTCAATTCTCCGAAAGGCACGTGACCAGCCTGTGCCAGGGTCTCTCTTCTCTCGCTCTGGGAGGCGGGGAGAGAGAGACCCTGGGAACGAGGTTGACAGAAAGTCAATGAACTATACATATTCTCAATCTATTAAAACCTTACATGAAATATTTAAAAGGTGGAACAGAAAGGTTATCACTCGTCGTCATTACAGCAATCCAGTTGAAAAGACGACGAAATGACGTAATAGCTAATCGTTTCTGCTTGGACAGGCGAGAAAAATTAAACAACTTGGAGGCAAAGGAGGCAGCGTGGCCTAGTGGTTAGGGCGCTGGACTTGCAATCCGGAAGTCCCGGGTTCAAATTCTCCTCCCTGCCACTAGATTGATTTGTCTTCGGTGGTCCCGAATTTAACTCATCCACGCTTTGTAAATACCCAGCTGGTCAGCTTCCCACCAGTTAGGATTTTTAACAAATTTCTGTTCTGTTTTTAATATTTGTTTGCTTATTTACAGTGTCCACAATTAGTACAACAGTGCTAAATATCCTGACACTTACATTAAGTGATTTATTTTTATCTATTTACTTTTAATTCCAAAATGAGGCCTCGGCCGGGTTGGGTCTCGCCTGAACAAGATATTTCTTGACTTTACATTTTGTGTTCCTCTTATTCCAGATTGTTTTTGAAGGAGTACGTGGAAAGGGCTTTGATGCAGATATTGCTATTGATGATTTCTCGTTGGAGAAAGGCTCGTGCAACGGAGGTGGTGCGACACCACCCCCAGCAACACAACCCCCGGGTAAATGTGATTTTGGAGTGAAGTTGTTCATTTTCCTAACCTTGCCTGTAACTGTAGTGTGAGAGTGTTTGATCAATCTTCAGATTAAAAAAATGGAATGTTTCTCTGTTGCCACGACGTCAAATTTTACCAGCGAAATTTTATGTTGCCTGAAAATCAAATTTGGAACAGAAAGTACATGATTTGTTGGTTGGATTTACGTCCCAAATGAAAAAAATGAAATGACTTGAAAAAAATAACTACGTTTTAACAAGTATAACTTAAGGCCTTTGGATGAAAAAATGGCCTGTGTAAAAGTGCTCATAGCAAGAGGGTTATAACTAAAATGGATGTAAAATTTACACGGAAGTAAATTATAACGCTACTTTTATTTTTCTTGTGACGAAGTCGTGTCGGTGAAATGTACCTTTGAGAGCGATCTCTGTTCCGGATGGTCGCAGGCAACCTCTGACCAGTTTGACTGGACGGTTCGAAGTGGAGCAACTCCCTCTGGTGGGACAGGACCTTCGACTGATCACTCCGGTTCAGGTAACTTATAATATTATACATTGTAGTCACTGTCTGTCTTGTCATTGGCTAAGAGCCTGCAGTTAATTCTGGGAATCAGCGCAACCTACTGATTATTCGCTAATTTGCTAGCAGATTAGTGAATAACATGCTGTAGGTTGCGCGCGCAATTCATGATTTCCAAGAGACTGTTAAGGCGAGGGTACACCTGAAGCCTGTTTTTCCACTGCTAAACTTGGTTTAATGCAATATGATGTCTGCGTTTTAAGTAATCCAGAAACTCTACGCTCATTTCACAAAGCTATGTTGAACGGTGTTTTGTAATTTTTTGGTGATTTTTGGGGATGTTTGGAAAGAGATAGTTTTTCTCAAAGGATTAGTAAAATTTGGAGAAATAAGAAATATTAAAGATTTAATGTAGTTTTAAAATTAGAATTTGAAGTTAAAAATTAGTATATGGACACCCAAACAGTCCCCTGACAAGCTGGAGTGCTCTTACGTTGGGGTCAACTGTCTGTTGGTGTTTCAAAAATAATTTTCTTTCTTCTATCCCTTCCTTAAACCTCTTAAAATTTCACTCAAAATCGGGTGTACCCCCACCTTAAGTACGCGGATGGTGAGTGGCATCTCGCACGCAGCAAAGTAAAAATATGTCTCGTCAATTCGCTTTTACAACAGTACGTTTATAGTTGTCTTTTGTTAAACAATGTATAATAAAACAATTATTAGACTCAGTTTTGTGATATCCGGAGTAATCAATGTCTCTGTTGTCTCGGCTTCGGCTGATAACACTTACTACTTCGACCTTGATTATTCCAGATATCACAAAAACCTCATTCAATAACTGTTTATTAAAATGTCATGTTCTTAGAATTCATGTAAGTCACCATGAAATATCCTAAATCGGTGACAACACGTGGCCATGCTGACTACCGCACGCGGAATGTGAAAAATTTCCAAAACCGATGTGGAATAGTTCTATTCATTTCTAGAGTTCATAAGTGAGCCTTTTGGTACCTTCTTTATCCAAACACTCTCAGATATCGTCTTAGCTTACCTTCGTTGAAGAAAACATTGGTAACATTTATTTGTAATGTTTTTCCTTACAATGTTTCCGCAAGACCGATCTTGGTGAGCATAAGCATTGTCGTTGGCGGTTGCAAGGACAACACTAAGCAGAAAGTTGATTCAATTTTTCCAAGCATCCGTCTCACTGATCGGGATGCACTTATTTTAACCATCGTTTTAAAATCTGGCTTTAGCTGGTATGTAGGCGTTCAATTGAAAATAGAAATGCAAAGTACTTAGTCGCCGTGTTTCATGTTCTTCAAAGTATTCATTTCATGTTAAAGTTCCGCACAGGACGGCTGAGAGATGTGTTTTAGCTAGGATGGCCTAAAGTTGCCATTTCGTGCTGTAATTGTTTTGCCAACAAGTATCCGCTGCAGGTGCGGATCGAGTGTACAGGGGTACTATGTGCACCCCCTCCTATGAAAAATCCTGGATGTGCACCTCATCCTAAGAAAAATCATACGAAAATCCGCCCCTGCGCTGTATATCGATTTATCAAGTGGATAGCACTATCCACCCTTTGAACGACTAGGCTCTGCTCACTAAAATTTTGTTTAGTGTCATTTGCTCTCATTTCGCTTGGTGAGGGTAGGGAGGGGGTGGCTGTTTTATAACCTTGAGCACGAAGGAAAATTAAAAAAAAATTCTGAGAAGAAGGCGGTACACTGAACAAAAAGCAAAAATAGTAATAATGATATCAACAATAGTAAAAATAAATAATGATAGTAATAGCTCATTCACTTTTATAACATAGGTAAATACATGTACATCGAGACATCACATCCACGCGTGCCCAATGATAAGGCCGTTGCAAGTTTCAACGGATATAAAGGCGGGTCCGCTTGTCTATCGTTCTATTACCACATGCATGGTTCGAGCATCGGCCAACTAAACGTGTACCTTGGAAGCTCAAAGGTTTTCCAGAAAAGCGGGGCCCAAGGAAATGAATGGAAGAAAGCTGAAGTTTCGATCAACGGACAAGGAGGCGTACGTAGTACTACCCGTTTCGCTATAAGAGCTTAGCGAATAAAAAAAAGTGTTTATGTATACAATTTGGATATTTCCACGAAAAAGGATCTGAAAGAACTACACTTGAGAAAACTGATCAAGTTTTAACCTCGATTTTCAACAAAAATATATCTAAATTATAATATATAGGAAAACAATTCAACCGACCCTTGCTCGGTTTTCGCGACTGCATGTCTCGTAATAGACGTTTTCGAGAATGCTGTAGCTGTGCTAGGCCTGCATTAAGTGGAAACAGTAACTTAATTTTTAATATCAGTCCATGAACAAAATACAGTCAGTAATTATTTTATTCTACCTAAAGTGAGAAGCATGCAGCGTGCACGCAACTTCAGAACAAACTTCCATCTGCGTTATTCTTACCCCCACTGCTTTGCAAAAAAAAAAAAAACAGCTCTATATTAATTTCTTCATTTTCTTTTTAGATTAAATTTGAAGGTATACGTGGAGCCAGCTGGAGTGGAGACATTGCTGTCGATGATTTTTCGTTAACAGGAGGGTCATGTGGAGGTGGAAATGGGAACACCCCACCTCCACCAACAACCCCACCCAAACCTACTGCACCAAAAGTGACGAGCAACATTCGACAGACCTATTGATGGACTTAACGACTGACTGAAAGTTCAGGTAGAAAAATTGACAGCAGGGCTCGCCGAGGTAGACAGACAGGCAGACAGCACATGAAACAGAAGACTTACCTCTCAGTACGTAAGGCAGTTTTGGAAATAAATTAAATTGCGACACAACAATAGATCAGTCCAAAGCCAGTCCAAAATGTGTCCAAATGAACTTAGCAAGAATTGCAGGCAGTTAACGTAGCGTGTTATTCTTATACTTTCGATAATATAACCCGGATACTCTATCACTACCAAGAATGAGCTATTTTAAAAATGGGCACCCATGTATCAACGGGCTGGTCTCATCTTGATTTTAGGTAATTGTGGCTCCAAGCCCAATGTTCGCATTGTTGGTGGAACTGCTGCAATAAAAAACAGTTGGCCTTGGCAGGCAATGCTGCGTTCTACTTCTGGATTTCCATTCTGCGGGGGCTTATTAATTGCACCTCAATGGGTACTGTCTGCTGCTCACTGCGTGAACGGAAAGTCTCCGAGTAGCCTAACGATCAGGTAAAATTAAACCTAATAACACTAACTTCAGTTATAACACCATCTTGCCATGAGAATAAGCTGGTTTATAGCTCAAAACTGTTTTCACCTTGGATTTAATGCAAAGCAATAGCAAAGAGCATGTGTTATTAATTTTTGAATTCGGTTATCGTTTGCCTTACTAGAATGGGTGCCCATATGAGAGTCAGTAACGTTGGAACCGAACAAGACTTCAAAGTTGTTAAAATCATCTCCCACTCAAGTTATCACAACTCGTTAAGGTACAGTTACGACATTGTTCTGATAAAACTTGAGAAGCCAGCTATCCTGAACAAGGCCGTCGGACTGGTGTGCGTACCAGATGGAAATAGTCCAGCCATGCCAATTGACGACTCAAGCAAGAAATGCTGGATCACCGGATGGGGCAGACTGGCTTCCGGTGGAGCCACTCCTGACAGACTGATGCAAGCATCGGTGCCTCTTGTCTCAAAGGCTAGGTATTGCTCTTTCTATTACATCCACATTGGTATTCAGGCTAATGTTCTTTCCAACACGTATCATATCTTTTGGTCCATGGTACATGAGCTCAGATACGTGGTTTGTAAACCAATCAAAACTCAAGAATTGCAATATAGCATGGCTATTTTTTAAAATGCAATTAATAAAATTGATTTAAAAGTCAATACAATACCCTTACGTTTCAGGGTTTTGTTTTTCGTTTTGTAGCACCTCGTTGGTTTAAACTACTTATCACATACGGGGCAAAATTACTGAACGCTGATTGGTTGAGACAGAGGGCATTTTTTCTTAATCACGAGGGCACTTTTTGGTAATCAAGAGGGCATGATTACTTGATCCTGATTGGCTGAGCGCGCGTCGTCTGCACTGAGTTGGTTTCCCGCTTGAAACGAGTTTGAAAAAAGTTCAGAAACGCAATACATTCGAGTTTGATATAAATGCGGTTATTTCATCAAATGTGAAAGAAAATCGGTAGGCAGAAATGAGTAGTGCCTTGGTGGAATAGAGAGAGGACTTTTCAATCCAAATTCGTTTGTCACAGCCGAAAAAACTTCTGGACGATTGGCGCTGCACGGAGAAAAGAAATTCATGGCGGCTGAGACCACTGAATCGACACTGAAAGATAACATTTCTTCGTTTTGCTTGCTTCGCCTAATTAGAAACAGAGCCGGGAAAGGGCATAAATTTTGTTGGTACTTACAGTTTTCGCTGTGGAAAGGAGAATGTCAGGTTCAAGAAGTTATTAAAGCTCGTTCGGACACTTTGTTTATGACTTTCATCGATGCAGCATTTCTGCGCGGTCGGACGCCTCGTAAACAAAGGTAAATAAAATTTAAACTGCATTCAGGTTTATCTGTGAAGGAACTATTATGAGTGAATTGCACATGCTGTGTTATGCTTACTTTTACTGTTTCTCGGCATAAGTTGATTTTTTATGTGGTCATTTTGCTACGAGCAAATATTCTTGCCAACCGGTTTACGCCATGGCGGATCTCGTTTAAGTTTTCTTTTGTACACAATTTTGCCCTTTATGTGATAAACACGTAATCGCAATGTGCCCTCGTGCAATTAAGGATTAATTTCACTTGCATTTTCAAAGTTTTCCAAATTGCCCTCGTCGCTTCGCGACTCGGGCAATTTTGTGAAAACTTTGAAAATGCGCGTGAAATTAATCCTTAATTGCCCTCGGGCCCATGCGATTACATATACAAATCTTATTTTCATCAATAGGTGTCTCAAGGGCTATCCTAACCTGATCCACGACTCCATGCTGTGCGCAGGACTGGATCAGGGAGGAGTTGATGCCTGCCAAGCCGACAGTGGTGGTCCACTGGTCTGTGAATACAATGGCAAGTGGTTAATTGAGGGAGCCACCAGTTGGGGTCATGGATGCGCTGGTCCTATGAAGTATGGAGTGTACGCCAAGGTACGCTACGTTAAAAGTTGGATTGATCAGACTATGAAGAACAACTAAATGTAGCGTTTGCTCCGGTTTGAACTGGTGTGATATATCATGAAATTAAACTACATGTATCAAAATGTAGCACAAAAGTGTGGCTTTTATTCCACTGTCCTGCTCTTAAGTGGGGAGATCAGCTGACTCGTTCCCAGTCGCCTTCACACAACGCGTGAGGACCGCGCGGGATTAAAAGCGCGAGGAGCAGAAGGTGATCCCCTTGCTCTCCACCTCGCGCTTTCTCGTCTGCTGTATGAACACGGCTGGGGACGAGTCAGAGAGTTCAGTGTTTTTATGTTAGTTTTCTTTATTACTTGAAGTAATCATAAAGGTTTTTCCGCTTTTCATATGGGCAAAAGAAATGTTACATGCAAACTGATTTTCATTCTAAGCTGATAATTTCGTCGCACATTAAATAAATATTTAATTTCGATAGCTTAACTCCCGAACGATGTTAAAGTTACCACAAGGAAGTTTAAAAAATCACTACGAAAGAGAAAATTCAAAAGGGAAAAGTCAAGATATGTTTGCCATGGCAATATGATGGGAATCAATTTATCATGTCAGATGAAATTAATAGCTACTTTGCTTAATCATTTTAGTCCGTGTGGGTAGATTCACATGTTTCATATCGCTAAGGTCTCTGGACTAAGTGAAGGCTGCGCATGTAGTCAAATAGATAGATTTCCATCACCATTTAAATATATCCCTTGTACCCCTTGTACGGCAGATAGAGCGGATTTATGGATCGTACACGAATGCGTCTACTTACTTCGTTATATTCTTCTCATATACACTCTTTTTATAATAATACATTTTATAAGAATATCGAGGCCAAAATTTGGGAAATTTCGAGAATAGTTAACATTAAACCCGAGGCGTCATTTTGAAAAGAATACATCTTTTGTGTTGAAAATTTGTTAATACAATACAGTTGAATGTTTGTTACTAAACCGTATATAATTCTTCCTTTCTCTAAACAGCAAAACTAGCCAATGAAACGATAAAATCTTTCTCTAGCCAAATAATGTTCAACACCAAATGACAATAAACCGCAGAAAGTATCTATTGCCAGCTGGAAGGTCCGTATAGTGAAAAACTGTGACCGAGGTCTTGAAAAATGCTTGCCGAGGTCACAGGCCGAAGGCAGCATTCTCATGGCTGAGGCATGAGATGTATGGCTGAGGCATGAGATTTATGTCGAATACTTCAATTAGAGAACTAAGGAAAGAGTAATTCAAACATTGTAGTGAAATAATTGTAAAGGAAACAGAAATTAAAAATTTTATCGTTTCGAAAAAAAAGAACAACAACAAAAAAATCATTTGTATTTTGACTCGCCCTTCGGGCTCGCCAAAATACTGAATGACTCGTTAAAATATACAGCGATACCACACGTCTGTCTCATATACTAAGGGCTGCCCAAGGTTGATAACATAATTTTTTTTTTTTTGAAAAAAAAAAAAGAGCTGGTGAGGAGTCTTCATTTTTTTTTCTTTTTTTATTTATTCTATTTATTTATATTTTAGTTTTTCTCGAGCTTTGCTTAATTTTACACTGGTATCTTCAAGCAGCGGTTTATTTCTGCTAACTGAAGAAATATGTGCCAACCGTCCCCGTCCACCCCCCCCCCCCCGACCCATTAATTATTTCACGTTATATTGCCCCCCCCCCCCACCCCCCCCCCCCCCCCCCCCCGACCCATTAATTATTTCACGTTATATTGGCCTTTTAAACCAGGTCCATGGTATGCATTCTTTTATTTGTAAGAATACTTTTTTTCTTCCCAGGCTTGCAATACACCCCAAGTCTCGCTAATAATATGCACTTCACCAACTGTACCACTAGTAAAAGCATTGTTTCACGACCCGTACGACTCACTCTCAGTCGTACCACTTGTCATACACCCTAAGCATCAGTAATGATATACAATTCACCAACTGTACGACTCGTATTAAGTATTGTTTCATGACCCGTACGAGTCGTACGGGTGAACTGATGCCATTTACGACTCGTATCAGGTCGTGCATATTGGACATATATGAATGGATGTAAATCTTCGGTAAATCGGATTTATATTTCGACAAGTCACTGTTCGACAATGATTCTCAGGGGATTCGGCAAAATGAATTCGCCGTTCTTACTCTTTCACTCTTCACTTTATACTCCATGTGTGCATATACAGAGTTATTTCCATGTACAGTACAGTGGTTACATATGACACACAGGATACAAATGCCGCCACGTAAGTGGAGAGAAGACTCATAGCAAATAACTCCGCCTGTTGTCAGGTTTGTTAAGCTTGTACTCCAAAAAGACTCATGTCTGTAAATTGGTAAATGTGGTTGTATAAATTCACAAATAGATGAACAACTGGCTGCCAATAAATTGTCAACCGTAACAGTCAGGCAAAGAAGACACTAATTAATCTATTGTTGCGTTGTCCATTTTCGAATTACCACTGTCTGTCGGAACTACTAGTCATAACGAGACGAGAACGTTTATCAATTCCAAGTTGTAGATCCGACCTTCATTAAAAGTGAAAATACCGTAAGAAGATAATCCTGTGAAAGAAAAGACACACGAAAACGATTCATATTTCGTCTATCCAATGATTTAGGTATTTAAAGCATTCGATAATTCCTCGTCGAACATAAACATGTGAAAATGAGTTAAGAAAGTCTTTGAATACACATTTGTCGTAACGTGCATGAGCGTTCAATTTAACGATTTTGAAATTTTTATGGTTACACGCGTGTCTCTTTTATCTCTCTGGTAGACTTCGTTTCCAAGCTACGATTTTTGGTAATCATTCTGGAAAATGCGTAGTTGATCTTGCTGTTCAAGCAAATGTACAACCACGGGTTAATAGCACTGTTTAGGTGGCCGAACCAAAAACAGGCTGCCGACACAATTAATAAATTATTTCCAGTTATCGCCATATAAAGCTGATAGACCTGCCCAGGAAGCCAACAGATAGCAAACGTAGTGAAGACGATGATGAGCATTCGAACCACTTTTTTCTTGGTTTGTTGCTGTTGTTGGCGATTTTGAATCAAGCCTTCTCCTGGTGCTTCATGGAACCACAACTTGCGAGCAGTTATGGTGTACAGGATGGAAATGATGCTTATGGGAAAAACGTAATTGATCACGAAAAAGTAAATATAAATTCCACGAATGGCTCTGTCTTCTTCTCCCAAAGTGGTATAGTCGGGCGAACAGTAGTATTTCGAATTATGAGAAGTTAAGACAAAAATAACCGGAACGATAGACATCAAAGCCATTGGCAAGATCCAGACAACCGGTGTAAGGACCTTGGGTCTTCGGAACCAAAGAAGGCGTCTGAATGGATAAACGACTGCATAAAACCTGTCAACCGCCATGAATGTCAAACAAAGAATGGACGTACTTATTGTGAAAAAGGCGACGAATAAAAATGTTCTACACGTGATTTCTCCAACGACACCAGTCAGAAGCCACACTCCCTCCAAATTAAGACCGGAAATGGAGTAGGGTATCACGACCAACGTCACCAGTAAATCCGCAACGGCCATGTTGACGAACATGAAGCTGGTCAGTGATCTTGCCGCTGGTTTCTTCCACACGATGTAGATAAGAAGAGTGTTGCCGACCAAGGACACGAGCATCGTTATGGCGTACATGACGGTGAATGTGATTTTCTCTTTTGATTCCATCTTCGCTTTTTTTTCTGTTAGAGAAAGAAATGGCATTAATACGCTTTACGTTTTGTTTTTATTCATTATTTATTTTAATTTTACAAGTACGAAAGATATGCAGCTTAAAACGAGTTTTAACGGGTACCCGGGTAATAATTGGCACCCTCAAGTATTGTAAAGCTTTGAACACAAAATTTAATAACGCCGCAAGTGTTATGAAAGACATCATTGAACTGAACTGCAAACAACACGAGATGAACCCTTTAAGATACAATGCAGTTATGTGGGCAGTCGCGTGCAGGACTATATAAGTTCAAAAGGCTTAAGGTGTTTTTCTGGACCATACCAAACATTTTCATTTGGCCGCTTAGCAAACTTTCCGGACTCGAATCGATGTGAAATTTACACCAGGTTTTGGAATGGGATTGAAGTTTGATATTATATATTTTTTAGGAAAATCGATATTTCCATGGCAACGATAAACAGAAAAACAGAAAAACTAGATACTAGTAAAAGGGGCACTGTCACGGACATTTTTCGGCTTTTTCAGTAAAACGGCACCAAAATTACGACTAAGTACTTTCAACCATGCAGAAATTGCTCCTAGAATCGCATAGCTCAAAGAATTCTCGCGCTCTGATTGGCTAGAGATGCGAGGGTATTTAGCGCGGTATTGCGACTTGAAAGTGAGGCTGCGCGGTATTGCACCGTGACAACAACCCTAGCAACGCCATCACTGCAATAAAACAATTCGGAAACAATTAGAAACAATGCGTTTTCAATCATGTCAGTTTTAAAGCCATTACCATCTACAAAGGCAAAAGAGAAGAAAAGCGTTTTTGAAATTGGTGAAAGTGAAGTTTTTCCTTCTTTCAAACTAAACTACGACTTTTTGGAGTGTTTTAAAAAGCCCCTTTCTCTAGCGACTACAAGAAAGCGACGAAGTGACGCGGAAAAAATGGCCGAAGCCGAAACGAGCCAGGAAAAAATTGCAAGCACAAGTTTAAACGCCGACGAAGTACCAGCGTCAGTTGACTCAGTTGTTCGATATACAGAAGATCAACTGACTGCCTTCAAAGAAAACATGGCCTCGGAAAATACGAAGAAAAGTACATGTACCTCCGTTCGCCGCTTGCAGTCGTGGTACATGGAAAAGTATCAAACTGAACTGAACTTGAACAGCATTTCTAAAACAGAAGCTCCTCGGCTTCTGAAGCATTTCTTTGTTGAAATACGGCAAACGACCAATGAAAACAAAGGCAAAGAATACGAGCCAGGCACTCTGCAAACCTACCGTAATGGTCTCCGGAGGTATTTCCTCGAACGGGTATGTCCGCCGGCTCCTGACAACTTTGACATCGACAACTTTGAAGACGTCGCCACAATGCTCTCCGTGAAGAAAAAAGATTTGAAGAAGAAAGGCTTCGGAAACAAACCGAACGCAGCCCAGCCACTTGAAGACGATGAAGTTGAAAAGATGTGGTCAACAGGAGCAATTGGTTTACAAAATCCCCGTTCGCTTCTTCGTCTTGTTTGGTGGAATAATGTTACGCACCTCGGCATGCGAGCTTTCAAGGAGCAGTACGATTGATCGCTTGCAACCACGTGACAAGGCGGCCATGTTGGTGGTCAAAACAATAAAAAACTTTTTCGCAGAATTTGCATGATAAAAAAGTTTAGTTCCCAGCGGAGGAAAACGCTTTGTTGTTGTCCCCCAGCATGGCTGCCGTGACGTCAGCAATTGTCAGCTGGATGATTTTACAATCACTGAACAGTATGTTGAATACAAAGAACGGCAAACCAAGAACCGCCAAGGAGACGAAGGAAGCGCGACGAAACGGGCTAGAAAGTACAACAACAAAATATGGAAAACAGATGGAGGAGAACGAGACCCATATCGAGCATTCACAGAGTATGTCGGACATCGTCCAAAAGGTGAAAAAGTTCCTCGTAATTTTTTCCTGACTCCAGTGGAAAATCCTATCTCGAATGTGTGGTATAAGATGGTTCCAGTCGGTCGAAATAAACTTGCAAAGCAGATGCAGGAAATCGCCTCCTTCGCTTCGTTGGATGGAAAATTCACAAATTCAAGCGGCCGTAAAACAGTCATCCAAAGCTTAGGAGACGAGTTTCACCCGCTGGAAATCTCGGAGCTCACAGGTCACGCAGACCCCGGTTCCATTGCCAGTTACAGCCACAATCCCTTGGAAAAACAACGAAGAATGTCAAACAAGCTGGCTGGTTTTTCATCTACTGTTACCACAACTACCAACGCCAACAGGGGATCTTCGACACAAGTTTTACGGGAAGTTACTGTCAACAGTCCTGCCTTGCCAACAACAGTCGAGAACAACAAAACAACCATAAATGATGATGACAGCCACTCAGCGTTTACTGCTAGAGCTCTTGGCGGACTGTTTACCGGGGTAACGTTTACCAACTCCCCGGTAAATATTTCCATAAGCTTCCAGTCAAATCTTAACAAATGACAGTTTTGTTTAGCCCAGAATTTGCACTGTTTTCGTGATGAGCTGAAACGCAATTTCAGTTTGACTTCTTAGTATTGCCTCATTACTCTTTCGAAGAAGTTAAACATTCAAAAACTTTGGACAAGATATTGAGATATTGAATTATTTGACTTTAAGGTGTAGATTTGAAAAACGTACCGGTTCTTTCTTTGTACTTTCACTCCAAATGTGCGCTCATTCAGTGCAGGCTGAAAGGCTACGAACTGCTTGATGATTTTGTCTTGAGCTTATTACTTGATCTTGATGCTATTTTTAAGACTCCAGACGGTATGTTATGAAAAAACAACAGACTATTTTATGTGGTAAAGCTTGTGAAGAATTTGAAAACGAAGGTTTCCAACTCACCAGGTTCAAATAAAGTATTGTGAGTTTTGTGATTCCTTGCTTGATTCTTATTCGCTGGCGCCTGACAGTTTGACAGTTGATTTGAGGAGCTGTTCATGATGGTTTTACTCCAGCGCGCGCTAAAATTCGCAACATTCACCAAATTTTCATTTTTAAAAGGTTATGCGATTCAAGGAAAATCCATTACCTGACTCGTGAATTCCACGTTAAATTTCACTTGAAAAACCGATATCACACTCATCGCTTCGCGATTCGTGCGATATCGGTTTTTCGCGTGAAATTTAACATGGAATTCCCTCGTCAGGTAATGGATTTTCCTATAGAACGTAAAGGCAAGGATATCTAGTAAATTGTTTAAAGATGAGGGTGGCCGTAAATAGTTTTCATCAATTTTTCCAAACCACAAGGACAGAACTTGAAAAAGTCAGGCTGACTTTTTCAAGTTGAGATCTAAAGCCCCCGATTGTATTGCAGTGATATCACTCTATATTTAGCTTCAGTACACTGGTATAGTAATTTTAATAAAACCTGACCACTGTTAATAGGTTTCTGATGGTGTAGGCATGTTTTTGGGCTGTTGAAGTTTTGAAGGAATGCTCGTAAAAGTGCCCTTTTAAACTTGAATTCTACGTGAATAAGATTTGACGTAGAAAAACTAACACCAGTATCTGAAACTATGGTGTAATGCACATCAAATACACAAGAATAAAAAAAAAATCTGTATGTTTGATTTCGAATAAATCGAAAATATATTTCAAACCATGCTTTTTGCATTATAATGATAAACGGACCGATTTGAAGACACTGCTTTGATGAAATTATTTCGAAATAACACCAAAATGTGTATTAACTTATCTTTCGTCGCCGTGAAAGTTTTGTTGATTTTCGTTATTGCGATCCCGAGAATTGGATTTTTTCATACGTTCACTACCAATGTAATTTTTGGTAAATTTTCTACTTTTAGCGCTTTTTCAAAAATCTTCAAATCAATGTTTTTTACATTCCATCATGATGAATACAGTTCGTTGCTATTGTTTTCAATATTGTTTTTTTTTTCCTCACTCTTTTGCTCACTCGATGGAATGTAAAAAACATTGATTTGAATATTTTAGCATAAATTGCGAACGCTGAATTTGTAACGCAACATTTTCGTCGGTTCGAACGCCTTCTTTAAGGATAAATTTGGACGTGTTCCAGTAAATCAACGTTAATAAAACTTTGGAATTAAATTCTTTGCATTATCAAGCATGTGTTGCGAAAGTTTTAAAAAAATCGTTGGAGCCGTTTTGGAGATTTTCGAAAAAGCGCTAAAAATAGAAAATTTACCAAAAATTACATTGGTAGTGACCGTATGAAAAAATCCAATTCTCGGGATCGCGAAAACGAAAATCAACAAAACTTTCACGGCGACGAAAGATAAGTTTAATACACATTTTGGTGATATTTCGAAGTAATTTCATCAAAGCAGTGTCCGCGTCTCGGTCCGTTTATCATTATAATGCAAAAAGCATGGTTTGAAATATATTTTCGATTTATTGGAAATCAAACTTCTCAAACTCATTAATTATTCATGAGCTGATGACCCAATCAGCTCGCATCAATTGGGTCAGGTGCATGTATGTTGATACCCAATGAACATACCGATCAAGACACGGTAGATTAGTTCAAAAACTGATCAAGACACTGATCAAGAAACTTGAATTTTAATCAGTCTTAATTATAATTCTAAATACAGCATTTTTCCCGCTTAAATCATTGCTTACAACAACATGTGAAGCCCTTCTCGAACGCCATTCTTCATCTCGGCATCTAAGCAACGTCGGAAAAGGACAAACCTTCAAAAAAAAACACACAAAATTAAAGTCCTGAAACAGTGCATTTTAAATTACTAACCAATTCGGTCTAAAAGTTGTCAAGTACCTTTTGTCACTAGCGTCCAGAGGATTCAAAGCTTCTGATCCATTTTTCTCCTCCAAATAACGCTTGAGAGCACAAATGATACCATAAACAGGGTATCTTTCACCGGACTTTTTAGCTACCTCCATCACAAATTTTGACAACCAATAGTTCAGCGACAGAGCGTCCATTCCAGCAATATCTACACTCACAGCGGTAACCTTGTGTAAATCGTAGTCCTTGAAGAGACCGCCACAATCTAATACCGGAACTTTAACCTCTCTCAACCTCTGCCATTCGGCAAAAATGTTCACAGCCCACTTGTTTTTATACTTGGTTGAAGCTGGAACAGCATCATTCACCAAAACATTTTCTTGACAAGAGGTTTTTGGAACTCGAAAACGTTCTGATCTGGACTCGATCTCCATCACGCGGCATAATGTTAGCTTATTAAAAATTCAACCTTTAAAACTTGCCCACATGGCCGCAAATAAAATATTCATTTCATTTACCATATGAATAAAAAACAGATAATAGCCTATTGAGCACGCCTACTAATTACCTATTCTTCGAAAAAAATTCTCATGCTAGTTTGAGAAGCCAGCTCAAAAACTCGTGCTTCGTTTTTCATCAGGGGTTCCAAACACCTCGAAACAATAAAAGTACTCCGCCTTCGGCGTCGTGCTTTCATCTGTTTCTCGGTGTTTGGAACCCCTGATGAAAAACTCGCACTCGTTTTTGATCTATTACATACAGAATTTTTTATTCTTGCATATTTGATGTGCAGTACAGCATAGTTTCAGATACTGGTGTTAGTTTTTTTTACGTCAAATCTTATTCGCGTAGAATTCAAGTTTAACTGATATCTTGTTTTTCTGTTTTTCGTTGCCATGGAAATATCGGTTTTCCTAAAAAATATTTCATATCAAACTTCAATCCAATTCCATTATCTGGTGTAAATTTCACATCGATCCGAGTCCGGGAAGTTTGTTAAACGGCCAAATAAAAATGTTTGGTATGGTCCAGAAAAAACTGTAGAGAGACACCTTAAACATGTCCATGGAGAGCGAGTGATGTGTTTCGCAGGTAAGATACCCTTGAAATGGCACCTAGCCTGACTTACGCTACATCCAAAATCATTTGGCTGGTTTCCAATATCGTTCGGATTAGTGGACTGACAACCTATTTCCATTACCACTTACTACGAGTTGAAAAGTGCAATTGTGCATGCTAGTCATGAAAATTACAAAATGGCAGTTTTTTCAGTTTTGTTTTCATTTTTCACATGCCAGCATTGTTTTAAAATTCATTATAGCGTATGTTACTCGTCATTAATCAGATTGGAGTCGCCTACAGTTTGGTACTGAATCGATTCTCGAGGACTACCATCAAAACGGACGGGGAAAGTTGGTCGTCTGGCCGAGCGGTAAATATCAAATTACAGAATTGGGTCTTAAATGGCTTTTTCAGGACAATACGCCAACATTTTTAGCCGTTGAGGTCTCGGTTAGATTTTAGGGGTCAGAAAAGCTTGTGGCCCCTTAACGGAAATTGAAGCCCTCAGTACAAGGCGTTCCACGTTTCAAACTATTTAAAATTGAAACAATTGAGTCGCAGTTTTGGATTAAAATTTAGCTCAATATGCCCTCACAGGGCTGACATGAAAGTAAACAGAAAAAAAAGGTAAACAAGAAAACTAAAGCAACGATAAATGCTGTTTCAACTTCACTGTATGAAGTCAATTGAATGAATGGTTATTCTCATAACGTAATACAAAATACACACTGGGAATAGATACAATAATAAAGCTTTGAAATGCAGACTAAAGAAACCCTCACGGGCTTTTACAAAGTTGTCTCCCTTAAGACGGCTCTGTATAAGCTATTCCGCGAGCACACGCCCATGACAAACTTTGCTTCGCACCTTTTTTGGCTTTGATACATTGGCTATAAAACTCTGGAAAAAGCGTTCACCTATCATCAAGCAAAAATGTGATGAAATCTGATTTAACTGAAGGAAAAATAATATTGGCGTTTAACTGCCTGGAACCCACTTTTTGAACAAAATGCCATCCAGAAAACATTTTGCTGATATATTTTTAGCTAAATTACTGGAATCAGCGTATATTGGCTTAACGCATACGATAGCCAAGTTTCAGGAAAATCGTGGCCGGAGCATAAGTGCAGAAATAAGGTCATTTTATCGAACCGTTTCTGCACGTGACGTTCGACGACGAGGCAAGAAGCCTATTGAATACTTTGCAAGCACACTATGATTTTGTGAACTTTGAAGCACTTTCTACATCGTCGAAGTACATTTTTGGAAATGAGGTTGGGGTCAGTTGAAGAACACTAAGGAATCGCCGTGTTAATGGTTTTAACCGCAGTTCTAACATTGTTTAAAGGTAGTAGTCAACAGTCAATGAAGGCTTACCAGCCTTTGAAAAAAGCATTTTACAGTTTCTAGTTGAACATTTGATTATATCTGTGGCGTAGTGTCTCTGGGCATTCAAATGCTTGTCGATTGTTTTCTCTTTCAGAACGTCGGCTACAAAATAATGTTCGAAGTTAAGCCCTGAGATGCAACTAAATCCATTTGGCGCTTAAAGTTTTTATCGGGAAATGCACTTACCATTTTGCAAAGTCGTGATTGGTCTATCTCTAGATCTCTAAAGTGGATTAAGATGTAGACGGTGTGGTAAAAATTCTTTGCGTAATCTAAGCAACAGATGCTCAGGATACTGACCCTTCAACGCCATTGATGTTTGAGTAGAGTAACACTATTATAAGCGGAATTAACTTAGCAAGGTCACGTAGAACATTTTGAGCGCAGTTTGGAAATACGAAATACGTCTAACAACATGAAGGCTTTTAACGGGGTATTCTGGTTTGTATAGCGCTGAATGACACCATTGTAAAATGTATCAGAATAACAAAATTCCAATGGAAAGAAAAATACAAACAGTAGAAAGTGCTGGGGAAACGCGTTACGTTAATTATGTTGGCACGTGATCTTTGCGGAGCTGCTCGAAAATGGACAAAAATTTCTGTTGAAAATCTGAAACATGTAGTCTTCAGATACTTTAACTCTAGACAGTACAAAAGGCCTTTTGATTTGTTTATTTACCTCGTCGGCTGCTTTGTCGTCAAATGTGTAAGACTGTTTCAAATACACAAACCATATACCTTTCGATGTTGTCCAGCTTGTCCAATTTACTGTTCATTTGGGCTACGAGTTCAAATAATTCCTTGAGGTCTAAGTCCATCTCATTATCAGTTTTAACCTACTTTGCGTTAGGGTAACTGGAGCACGTGCGATTGACTTATTTATATCTTAACGCCTACTTTCAGTTACATACTTGATACCTAATATAGTCCTATCTAAAGTTTACTCTTTTAGAAGTTCACGATGATGGCATTAGAACACTCTCTCCTATTCACATTTCAAAGATAATAAGGGAAAACAGGCTTGCTAGCACAACATCGGCTTGTTCGTGTTCAGTGTAGACAAAGGGCGAACGACACAAGTACGAGAACACCACCTTGTTCATTTAACGAATTCGTTACGACCACTTACCTTTCTTGCACGGTGTTTGCACGCAATTTTCTGATTCTTGGGCACACAACTGTCATTGATATTAGCGTGCACGTCTATTTTTCGCGGTTAAGACAGAATAGCCCACGATAAGATAAGCCCGATATTAGCCCGTCTTCTGCTTTGTGACAGGATTTACAGCGATGCAACAGATAAACCGCTAATTATTGACTAATTGACACAGAAACAGCTGCGATATGACCTACTTTAGCGGTCAAGATGGAGCCATCCTGACCGCTCGCATCAGGATGGCCCGTTGTGTTCTCGCGAACGAAAAATTTTTCTGACGCTAGTTCAAAAAGCTTTTTGTCCTAAATTTACACTAGCAAACTATTTTCCGTATGTATGGGAGCGAGACAATTTTGTTCTAGGATGTACAAATTCGAATGTTTTATGTTGCTGTGTTGAGTTTTTTGCTGTTTGTCAGGTCCTCGGGTCAACTTGAGTTACTGCTTTGCACCTCACTCGAAGCTCGATATCTTTCATGAAATTGATCAAAATCGCTACAGAATTTTCACCAACGTTATTTCCGGTAATTTCCTTTTCCTTTCGTTGTTCCTTGGGGTCCGATTGCTTTACTGAATGTAGAAAATCCTTCAAAGTGCAGCCATTGCTTTTCTTGTTACGCGATATTAAACCGGTTGAGCCACACACACCATAGTCCCCTCTACTAACTATGCACACACAAAGAACAAAGTAAGGAAAAATAAATTATCGGTGACATGGACGATTGAGCTTCGAGTGAGATGCGGTCAATAATTGTTTCCAGCCTTGGTAATCAAGTTTAACAATGTACACGTGGTCGAAAGTTTCACAAAGCAATAACTCACCGAAATCATTTCAAATTGGGCTGAGGAGCTGACAAACACAGCAAGAGTGTAAGTCAATTTTGTTCCCAAATCGTTCGAATTTGTATCCTTAAAACAGCCTTATTGTACTGTGGCTCTTTATCGTTAGCTTGACCAAGGTCATGTTGAATATTTTTTACCGCACGCAATCAGGCGAAGCAAAGCCACGAGTTCTTTCCTCCGGGGGCTAAAAAATCAAAACAAAAAAATAGAAAAAGCCCGGGAAATTTCTGTTAAAAATGTGTCTTAGTAACATCCAGCATTCAACAGCACATTCAACTTTCAACATTATTCAGAGACACAATCGTACATTGTAGCAGATTAACAATTGCCTTTTTATGAATATTTGTTTTATGAAACGTTATGAAATTTTAAAATGGAGCCGACATGACAGAGTGCTCACATCAGACGGTGCGTTGCGCGAATCATGATCGAAATATGTTTATTCTGAGCATGATTGAAACAACCTCAAGAGGTAGTTTCGATCATGATCAGACGAAACACGTTCAAAATGGCGGACATACTGAGTGGACGTGAGTTCCCATAAGATCCAAAATTTGGCCTATTATGATAACAAATGTTTTGTTGAAGTATGGGCCAATGTAGCGATACAACGATGGGTTGAAAGTAGAATATTTGGAAGAACCTCACCACAAAAGTACAAAAGTTAACGACAGTGGCTGCAAGCGCAATGCAAAACCAAAATTTACAAACAACTCATCTTGTACCGAAGATAGCGCAAATGCTGTCTGCTCGCTAAACGATGGAAAGCGCTTCGGCTCCAAAGGGCTTGAACATTGACACTAAACTAAATAGTGAATAAAAATGTTGTAATTTTGAGCTAAAAGGGTACAAGATTTATGCGAGTACCGTAAAACCGCATAAATTACTGACACAACCAGGCATGAAATATGTGTTTGAAAGTGACATCTGATGTGAACAATGCATTAACCAACATGTTGAGGTGAAACATGTTTTGTTGAAACATGTTTACACAGAACATGTTTCGAGTTTAATGTAAACACAGATTACAACATGTGCACAGGAACGAAAAAAAAAAACATACTTAGGCTAGTGTTCTCATGCGTCGAACACAACAAGCTCCGCGTAGAAATTTCGAAAGCACGTATTCGCCTGCTATGCTAGGGGGGTGTTTATTTCATTACAAAAATAATCTCTAAAATATGTCTAACTTTTCTCGTATTACGGTCACATAGAAACGAATAGCATTTCAAATCCCAAGGAGGATATATTGCTTTGAAATGAAAAATGGCAACCAAAATGTTCTTCATTTAATTTAATTTTGAGTTTTCTCACGTATGAATATTCGCATGTCAAAAATACTATTGACATTCCAGAAATCTTGAGGCGTTCACGGTTTGTTGCACTCCACAATTCACATGGTTATGAATATGAGCAAGAAGAAACTGCCATGTACAAGCTTCGACTTGAAATTAAACATAGTATACCTACAGAGCACGACAAATGGTTGATTATTACATCAAGGCCTTACTGGCATTCTAAGCGAATAGAACCTTGCATGATTTAAATGAGCATAATAGCCCAAACTTTATAAAGAAAGCAAGTAAGGACGTGCACAGAAACACACATTTATGACGCACATGTCAGGTAGCTTTACAGAAAAGTTAGTTACCTTACCAAAAAGCAACACCCCTGGACTATTTCCTGAAAACAGAAATTCTGCTTTCACGCAGGTACCGTAGACGTGACAACTTCGGCAGTTCTTATTTGTGATCAAGCGACGTTTTCACGCTCAACGGTTTCCACGATTCTGGACTCAAAATCGTTGTCTGGTTTTGACGCTTTCGACATCAGCGATGTTGGTAGACGTCATGCATACGGAAGTGCTTGTAGCCGTTTTGCTTAGAAACAAAACCCGTTGCAGATCAATGTTTGTCTCGTGTCACGTCAGGGTGACGTCACGGTTTCTTGCGCTACAATACACATGGTTATAAATATGTGAGCAAGAAGAAACTGCCATGTACAAACTTCGACTTGAAATTAAACATAGTGCACCTACAGAGCAAGACCAAGGGTACATTATTATATCAAAACAGAAACATTCTAACCTTTGTGACAATTAAGGGAAAGAAAGTTAACTGTAACTCAACAAAAAAAAACATGTAGAAGAAGAACAAAATACACCAGGTTAGTAAGAAACGCATAATTCAATGTATAACCGATAGATAAATTCTATTTGACGAGTTCTCTTAGATTTGAAAATCGGAAATGTCTATCAACAAGATGTCAGTAGATGGATCTGTAGAGTTTAGTTGTCATGGTTGTTGTGAATGTCACGCTACGGTATAACGCAACTTTGATTGAGCGAGAAAAGCAGTTTTAGCTATTCTTTTTAGTGGATAAACGAAGTTTTAATATCGCTTTACAGTGTCTTGTCTTGTATTGTTTTAATAAGTGCAACTGCAGGATGTATCAGAATAACAGCCTTACTTTGTCAATTCAACGAATATTATAGGATGCTTTGATATCTATCAATAGAGTGGAGCAATGTTCTAGTGTCACGAAAATCTTGAAACAAGCGTGACATGAGACGGCTTATAGCGCTTTTGATTAAATATGTCATCGAACTTCTTTTTTTTACAACAACAAAATCTTTATTTGCATGACTTCGCCAGGCGAATACTATAATATTCTTTTTAACCTCGATGTATTTTTTTTGTGATGATTTTCTGACATCGTTTTTCAAGACGGCGTATTGTGATCTTTATAATTTACTTGTGAACATTCGATACAAGTTTCGAGATGCGAGGGAAAGGGGTAGGTAGTACTTATTTCCCTCAAACCCGCGTCCTCCGATCTACGAACTCAAAAAGTGTGCAGGAAACGTCTGAATGTATCTTAGGCGTAGAAAGTGCACGCGGAGGAGATCATTAAAACAAAGTTTTCGAATGTTTAAATAGTGTTTTGGAAAATCGTATGTTTAAAGGAGCCACGTCACGGCGATATCGCGGATTTTTGGCCTAGTATATTTTGAAATTAGTGGTACCTTAACCCATGAAAAACATTATCTTTGAACATCTAAATGAAGATATAACCTTAATTTCAGGAGAGAAATCAAACCACGATTTTTTTTTTGAAGACCGTGCTCTAATAGCGGAGCTCCCGAGCGCCAAAGGCGCGCGCGAGCAGAGCACCATAGCTATAAGATTGGTAAACCCATCAGGCCGAGAAAATCTGAATGTCACGTACGTCCGTCCGTCCGTCCGTCCGTCCTTCCTTCCGTCCGTCCGTCCGTCCGTACGTACATACGGATTATGCCTGGGGACGAGTTTCCCTTTGTCCTTGATTTGGAGTCCGTCTTACGCAAAAAGTCAGCCCCCCCAAAAAAATCCGGTTCGTCGAGAGTTTTAACTCTCGTAGAAATTGTAAGAGCACTGCATCAACTGTCGACAGTCTTCGATATATCGACCGATACTGGACCGGCACTCGGCCGATATTCGAACGACACTCGGTCGACATGTCAACATATAGACCGAGTGTCGACCGAGTGAGTACCGAGTGTTGACCGATGGTGTCGACCGACTCGACTCGAGTCGACTCGGGTCGTCACGGCTCGTCAGGGTAAAAGTCGACTCGACTTATTGGAAGTCTAGTCGTGAGAGACTTAGCGTAAAACACAGCAAGGCTATAAGGGAGGGTTGTGAAAGTCGGCAACTCGACTCGAGTCGTCACGACTCGTCAGGGTAAAAGTCGACTCGACTTACCGGAAGTTTAGTCGCGAGAGACTTAGCGTAAAACACAGTAAGGTTATGAGGGAGGGTTGTAAAAGTCGGCAACTCGACTCGAGTCGTCACGACTCGTCAGGGTAAAAGTCGACTCGACTTACCGGAAGTCTAGTCGCGAGAGACTTAGCGTAAAACACAGTAAGGTTATGTAGGAGGGTAGTAAAAGTCGGCAACTCGACTCGAGTCGACTCGAGTCGTCACGACTCGTCAGGGTAAAAGTCGACTCGACTTACCGGAAGTCTAGTCGCGAGAGACTTAGCGTAAAACACAGTAAGGCTATAAGGGAGGGTAGTAAAAGTCGGCAACTCGACTCGAGTCGACTCGAGTCGTCACGACTCGTCAGGGTAAAAGTCGACTCGACTTATTGGAAGTCTAGTCGCGAGAGACTTAGCGTAAAACACAGTAAGGTTATGTGGGAGGGTAGTAAAAGTCGGCAACTCGACTCGAGTCGACTCCGAGTCGTCACGACTCGTTAGGGTAAAAGTCGACTCGACTTATTGGAAGTCTAGTCGCGAGAGACTTAGCGTAAAACACAGTAAGGTTATGTGGGAGGGTAGTAAAAGTCGGCAACTCGACTCGAGTCGACTCGAGTCGTCACGACTCGTTTCGCTAAGAGTCGACTCGACTTATTGCGAGTCTAGTCGCGAGAGACTTAGCTTAAAACACAGTAAGGCTATAAGGGGGGGTAGTAAAAGTCGGCAACTCGATTCGAGTCGACTCGGGTCGTCACGACTCGTCAGGGTAAAAGTCGACTCGACTTATTGGAAGTCTAGTCGCGAGAGACTTAGCGTAAAACACAGTAAGGTTATGAGGGAGGGTAGAAAAAGTCGGCGACTCGACTCCAGTCGACTCGAGTCGTTACGACTCGTCTCGCTAGAAGTCGACTCGACTTAGCGTAAAACACAGTAAGGCTATGTGGGGAGGAGAGTAAGCAAAAGTGGGCGACTCGACTCGAGTCGTCACGACCCGTCTCGCTAAAAGTGAACTCGACTTATTGGGTGTCTAGTCGCGAGGGACTTAGCGTAAAATGCAGTAAGGTTATGTGGAAGGGTAAGAAATGTCGGGGAATCGACTGGAGTCGACTCGAGTCGTCACGACTCGTATCGCAAAAAGTCGACTCGACTTATTGGAAGTCTATATCTAGTCGCGAGAGACTTAGCGTAAAAAGAAAACGTGCTGTGTGCCTATCAAAAATCTCTAATAACTTGACCATTTCTGACTCGATTTCCTTGCAATATGCATGTCAATATGGTCATGTAACGCCGTTAGTTGTTTGTGACACTTATAATGCCTCACGTACAAAACCAGAGTCACTGGTGTACCGAACGTGTTTTTTAACAAAACAAATTGGCCGGCTTCAGTCTTCGGGACACAGATAAGATAAAAATTGGTTAATATTTGAATTAGCTTACATCAAATACATTTTCTTTGAGTTTGATACTTTATTCTATGATCAACGTTTTCAAAATCTCAAAACACTTCACTGTGCTGTTCGCGAATTTGGATCCCCCAACAATAGTGATCATACTTTACTTTCGTACTCCTGGAGACGTAAACGAATAAAACAAAAGATGATTTAATGTCAATACGAATATTTCATGGACATTGAAAAGAGGAAATAGAGAAGGTACGCCCCGGTGTTTACCAAACACAGCATGCATGTCCAATGCAAAATTTGGTTTTTGTCAACATCCCGAAGCAACGTTTTCCAAACGAGAATCAAGTGTCATTTTTTTTGACCCGAGCCTAAAGTGCAGAACTAAATTTATAAAACAAGTTGGGCTAATAAGTCCCTAATGGTCAAGGTAGTTTATTAGAATAAATGTTCGATTGAGGGAATTTACAAAACCTGAAAAGATACAGGACAATAAGATTACTACTGGACTCTAATTACATTGTTTTCTTTTGTTTTTGTAAACTTTACACAATAGATTTCCTCTCCCTCTAATTAGCTTTCGCTTTGCCGATAAAACAAAGAGCAATTTTCTTGACTTTTACAGCGTAAGAAGTGTTTTGTTTGTAGTATATAGGCTTTGTTAAAAGTTGTTAAGTTGAAATAGAAAGATTTTCACAAAAAGCGCAAGAGCGAGTTTTATTGCTTGTTTGTAAATTAGGCCTGGTTTAAACGTCGCAGTTTACATGCGCCAAATACAATACTAATTCGAGTACACTCGAATTAAAAAAATCGGCAATTGGTTTTAAACGTCGCAGTTAACTGTGTCACATTTAATTGCTGAGCTATTGCTGAGCGTTCTATTCCAAATATAAAAACCAAAAAAATTTCCGTCGTGGGTCAGGTTGTCCACAATACGCAAAAATTTAGAGGGATTTTTAAAGCCGCTACTGAAACAAGATTTAAAATTTCATTGCTAACAGGATCCGTAGCTTAAGTTTTCCTTAAGCTCGTCAATGAATTATATAGTCGATTTTATAGTCATTTTCTGTAATAATTTAGAGGCCTGCAAAGTTGCATCGCTATTACATGAAGTTTTATTCCATACCATAGAAAATACAGCCAATCAGAATATAGGAAAGCCGTTGTATATTCGACGGTATTCAACCCAACCTTCCCATCGTGCGCTGCGGGTTTATTCTCCACGAAATTTAGTCAGCGTATTTTCTATGGCATGATATAAAATAGTTACACAACACTTTCTCGTGGTATACTTAACAATTAGACCCGTAGCCTGCAAGGGCTACGGGTCTAATTGGGCTATTGACCCGGGCTATTGGGCTATTGGGGCTATTGACCCGTGGCCCTTGAGGGCGAAGGGTCTAATTGTTTTAGTATCACCCAACTAGTCGGACAGTAATAAAGTTAGCAAATGCAAGTTGAAGAAAGATTTATTTGGGAATAAAACGAAAGAAAGCTTCACGAATTTCGCTACTCGATGACTATTACTAATAGTCCTCTAGTAGCGTAGCCAATCAAAATGCAGGATTTGCATTAGTCCACTAGTTGGGTGATACTAATATGGAATATCCCACTTGTCACTTAGCCTAGCTCACCACGAGTCTCTCGTAGCTCAGGTGGTTAGAGCGTGCAACCGGTACTCTGGGGAGGCCATGGGTTCGATTCCCGTCGGGGAGTTAGAATTTTTCTTTGTCCCATGCTCGTGTCATTGTTGAAAAAGATCATCTCCAAGTTTCAAGTAAGAAATGTGTTTGTAATATGGGCGAAGCGATCTCGATTTCACAAAACTAGGCGCGCACGGTCGTCTCGGGTAATTTTCCAGCAAGCGCGCAAGGTGGTATCGGGTAAAAAAAAAATGGCCGTCGCATGTGATCGCAGGAAACATTTCTTCCTTGAAGTTAATAAATGGCTGAAGTGTGCCAAAAAATAAAATGATACCGAAAATGACATGAAGAGTATTACAGGCATATTATCCAGGGGAGCCGAGTTTTAATCAGCGGCTGAACGTCGCCGTGTTGAAAACAGTGGAAATTGCTTGAATTGTACGATGAAGATAAACATCCTAAACAAAGAAGCGTGAACATTGTCA
This sequence comes from Meandrina meandrites, assembly GCA_963693305.1. Taxonomy (NCBI): domain Eukaryota; kingdom Metazoa; phylum Cnidaria; class Anthozoa; order Scleractinia; family Meandrinidae; genus Meandrina; species Meandrina meandrites. The sequence continues at coordinate 9,946,322 of OY855910.1, forward strand.
TGCAATTCAAGGTAATTCATTTCACACAGTGGCAATATTGCTTCCAAATTGTCAGCAAAGAGCGGGTTGACTAAGGATCAAAATTGGTTTATCGATTCTTTGAACGTGCCATATTTTGTTATTCGTAGACATTTTAGCCTTTTGGCGAGGAAACCATTGTAAGCTCATTTTGAATGTAACAATTTCGCGTGTAGCCACCATAAATTAAAAGTTTACGCGCTCTGCCTGTATTTTGAAGTAATTTCTGGTAACTTATCACTCCTAACGATACTCAACGTATATCATAAATCAACTGATCTGAACTGATGATTTCCGCTAGTTTACATGGAATTCGACAGAGAGAGCGGTGTCACGCAACGGGGAAATTCCGGCGCAGTAGAAAATGTCACGACGTACGTGGCACAGTATAAAAATCGCCTAATTGTATAGTCCATGGACTTCAAAAACAGTGTCAGTCTTATTCTTTGCATTAAAAGTGTGCAACTGGAGAAGTCATTGCTTTCCTCTGGCCGCCGAATGATTTCGGCACATGAACAGTTTGACGTTTGAATCAACCAGCCGAACTTAATTATTTGGGTCGACCCAAATAGGTATTAAGTTCGGGTCATGAAAAGTTCGACGTTTGAACCGGGCCTGAATGACCTCTCAGAAAAATACTCCAAGGGATTCAAAATGGTCAAGTCTGTGTGTTGCGATTGGTAGATTTTGATTTATTTTGTTTTTGTTTATTCATTTTGTTATTCTAATTGCCGTAGTGATGACTGGGTTTTGAACTTCCGTATTGCCCTGAATAGCGTTTTTTATATTCACAAAGCTTTCATTCTGTATTTCATAAATGGTATCAAAAAAATTGCAGCAACGTAATTAGAGAAACTCTGTCAAACCAGCCGATTTAATTATAAAAGACGCTTTTCGCCGCCCCAAAATGTATATAAATATATCTTTTTTAGATTTCCGTAGGTACGCCGCTGCTGAGGTATTTAGAAATGCGTACAATAAAACAGTTAATAATAAAAAAAACAGTTAGTTAATCGTGCAACCAAACCGCAACGAAAAGAGAGCGGTTCAAAAGTTAGCGTGCACCACTTCCCAAATCACAAAGTGTCACAATTCTGATACAAAATCCGCTTTAAAATGTCTGGCACCACCAATTTGCAGAGTTTGTTTTGCCGCCGTGATTTTCTCACCCCGGGTTTTCACGAGAGGTGTTTACTTTGTTTTTGTTACAGAAACCTTAGTAAACCTCTCTTGTGAAAGCACGGAATCAGTTTGCCGTGGCGTGAGTTCATTTTGTGTTCCGTGTTTTAATAGCAGCCAGTCCTTTTTTTGTTCTTCTTTATTTTGTTTTTGCTTTAAGGTGGCTCGAAGGGGTTTAGGTATTCCTGTCTTTGGTAATCTATTGCAGCTACAACAATAACGTTGAGGTTAAACTTTTAGTACAACTTTGTAAAGGTTTTACCAATGAACAAATTGCAGTTGCTATGACGTCAAAATTCGTTGCCATGGCAACGTCATATGAGGTCAAAGATACCTTAATTTTTACCGTTTGAGGCTAATAACTTACAAACTAGACGGTGAAAGTTTCTGTTTTTCATATATGTTTGCCTACTGGGCAAAACAAACAATCTAACAATGTTTAAAAAAATTCTGTAGGTAGGGTTCAGAGCCACCTTAAATTAGTGAAAATATAACGTAGCTTCAAATCCTACCTACAGATTTTTTTAAAAATTTGCAAAAATTTTTCTTTTGTCAGTTGGATAAAAATATATAAAAAACAAGAACTTTCACAGAGTAGTTTTTGAGTTATCAGCCTCGAAAGGTCCAAATTAGGGTATCTTTGAGCTCATATGACGTTGCCATGGCAACAATTTTTGACGTCACAATGACATCAATTTGTACATTGGTAAAACTTGTACAAGTTTGTACTAAAAGATTTTCTTAAAAATTATTGATATAGCTGCAATAGAACAGCTAAAACGGGCATGTCTAATTCTGACTTGACTGTTATGAGCCACCTTAAGCTGTTTTTTTTATTATTATTATTTTTATTTTTTTGCCCTGACTGTTTTGTAGTAAATCAAAACAAGGTCAAGGTCCTTTTTACAATGAAGAACTCATAGAGGTGTATTAATCAGTGTACAGTAAACGCTGTAAATAGTTTTACTAAGATTTGTTGTGTGCGCCTACGTGCGTACGCGAGGAACCCAATAAATTGCAGTCGTCAATTTCAGTTTAAAGAGGCTACGTCACGGGGATTTCGCAGATTTTTGGTCTAAATTGTTCTGAAATAAGTGGTAGGGAACTTGATCCATGAAAAACATTATCTTTGAACATCTAAAGGAAGCCACGACCTCAATTTGCGGATAGAAATCAAACTAAAGCTATAAATATTGATTTTTTTGCATGACGACGCTTGGAAACAACTCGAAAAGTTTAGCCTTAATTATTCAAGTTGCAATTCATGTCCATCTATGCCATCCGCAGCTAATTATGCTTGCTAACAGTTTCAGTGCTCTAAGGGGCCGACCATTTAACTCTTGGGGGGGGGGGGGGGGGGGTTTGGGCAGCACGTTTTTTTTCTAGCAACCTGGTGGCCAGAATATTATTTTCCCTTCTAAATGCTCTGCAGGATATTTTTTTCCCTCCTCATTTTTCTGCAGGTTTTTTTTCCTCAAAAAAGTGTCATATATGAGTTTACATTTACAGAATGTATTTACATTTGCACTGTGGTTATTGCAGTAATAGTTCTAATATGGAGCTGTAAAGCCTTAAAATGTTGTAAGTTATACAAAATTATTCTTGTATAGCTACATGTTTTCAAAAAGTCATTCTTTAGACTCACTTAATATTACGACATAATAATATTCTCATATCATAAAGTGATCCTCCACAGGTAGATTTGACAATGGTTAGATTCTTTTTTAATTAAATAGCCCAAAATCGCAAAAAGCAGTTCAGAAATGGTCCTAGCATGGTAATTACTGCTAGAATCATAAGCCAAGATTAAAAAGAGGACTAAAATCTCCAAAACAAATGTGAAAGCAGAATTGAAATTAGTTGATCATGGTCTTTTTTGAAAAATAGCCCTTACAATTATTCTCAGCCTTTTTTCAGTCCACTTCTAAACATGGTTAATGCTGCTTGAAATAAATAGAAAAATTTACCTTTATTACTGCTTCTGATAAGCTAACGAGTTCAACTTCATTACGAGCCTGAGTGGGCCAGAAATCCCTAATCCCAATAAAAAGGCTAGCCGTAAGCTACCTAAAAAACTGTAGGCTACCTGCAGTGCTGACTAGTCTAGCCAATATGTAATTTAGGCTAACCGTAATGGCTTGCATTATTCCTATTATTCCTATGACTCACGAGCCTTGTGAACCGTGCAAGCCAGAAATCCTTTATTCCATTATAAGGGCTAACCGCAAGCTACCTAACGTTTACCTAAGCTAATAACGTAGGCTAACCGGAGTGTTGTTTAGGCTAACCAGAGTGTAATATAGGCTAACCGAAGTGGCTCGCTGGCTCGCAGATTATCGTCACTATCCGGACCCTAAGCTAACAATGCATTGCACATTCTAAAGCATCTCTAAATCCAGAGTTTAAAGGGAGCAAGGGAAGAATGGTTGCAGTTGTTCTGGGATTTTGTTACGGCCCCCTGGAATGATGAAATAGCTTAGCAACAGTGCAAGAAATTTCTTGCAACAGTGCAAAGAAATTTTTTTCTATTTCATTTGTGCTGCATGGGTTTTTTTTTCTTCCAATAAGCGCTAGCGCGTCATTTTTAAGAACAAGGGATATTCTTATAAAATATATTGTTATAAAAAAGAGTGTACTTTCCATTCAATCGCTCACTTAATGATAGTATTATGTGCGAAAATGTCACACCCAATCATCTGGTCACAACTTAAATTCCCGAAAACGCAACCACGATAATCAAAATTTCATGTTGAGAGCGTGGTAGGTATGTTTTTTTTTCTCTCAGAAACACAGTAAGTCAACATCCGCAACAAATAATAAGAAACGTTTATAGAAGTTCCATGTAAATAAACCGACGCGTTCAAACAAAAGAAAGTTGTGAAAAGATCTCACCTATTAATGATAGACAAACATTTACTCGGCGAGCGTGTGCGGCACTTTTTAGTCTCGATCTTCTAATTTCATATATTATCTTTATAATGTTCATTTCTGTGAGGACAACGACGCGATGGAACGCAGTAACTGACCGAAAGACTAGGAAAAGATTTTAGATTAACTTACGGGCTGGTTGTTGCCTGTGTTCAAATGAGATAAACAAACAAAAGCTATAGGTTATTGAACAATGAAAAAGTTTGACAAAGGATCCTGCTATAAATGATAAAGAAGCCGAAAATTTGCTGAAAGGAAGTGCAACTATTGGAATAAAGAATTAGTGATGAGAAGAAGATTCTTTTACAAAGAACACGAGAATGGCCGCCCTAAGGTATACCACGAAGAAACATGACTTCTTTCGAAGAAAGAAGTGTGCAATCGAAGGAGAAAATGGTTTAAAGCGTTAACGCGTTTTTCCCTCTCAGCGGTAATATTTTTGGTTGATACTTTGAGTTTGAGTCTAAAGAATGAAAACGAATATTCCACGTTTCACTCTAAAGAATCAAACCGAATATTTCGCGCCTCGCTCTAAAGTATCAGACCGAATATTCCTCGTTTCGTTCAGAGAATCCGACCGAATATTCCACGCTTCGCTCTAAAGTATCACACCTAACATAATGCGTTTCGTTCAAAGAATCAGACCGAATATTCCGCGCTTCGATCTGTAGGATCAGACCGAATCACCGAGCAGTCCGCGTTTCGCCAAAAAGTACCATTTCCCAGCACACGTTTCACGAACGAAAAATAGATAGTATGGCTTGTATCATACCTGGGTTTGCTTGCCGACTTTTGTGCTTTACATTATATTCATGCATGGTTTTCCTGTTTGATCTTGGTGTTTGTAGTTCTTTTACGACTCGTGTCGAGTCGTGACGAGTCGCCATAAACGTATCATTTGCCTGCACACGTTTATAGAACGAGTAATACATAGTATGGCTTGTATCATGCCTGGGTGTGCTCACCTGTTTTTGAGCTTTCCATTCATTCCACGTTTCGCCAAAAAAGTATTATTTGCCTGCACACGTTTATAGAACGAGTAATACATAGTATGGCTTGTATCATGCCTGGGTGTGCTCACCCGTTTTTGTGCTTCGCATTCATGAAGTAGTTTCCTGTTTGGTCTTCGTGTTTCTAGTTCTTTTGCGACTCTTGTTGAGTTGTGGCCAGTGGTGAACATTTTGCTATCCTCCCACGGGCTTTGATTACGAATCGACTTTCATTGAGTCGAGTCGACACGTGTTGGAACGAGTCGTGACGACTCGGTCGAGTCGTGACGAGTCGTCAACATTTTATTGCCTCCGACATCCATCAGTTTTACTTCCGGTAAGCGTTTCAACTTTGGATTTCCACTTCCGGCAATATTTGCGACTAGACTTCCACAAAGTCGAGTCGTCAGTACTTATAGACGACCCGAGTCGATGCGGGTGTATTGGACATGGATGCAATTCGCCACAGAATTTGTGCCAGCGGAATCTGTGCAATTCATCTTTTATCTTGTTGTTCCTCGAGTTCTGTCAATGTTGGTGAAGAAACAGATTTTTGTTAGTCTTGACACTAATCAAGGTTGAGGAGAATATTCAAGCACACTAACGCCTCGCAAAGGTTTCTCTGCCATGTTGATTCGCGTTCTACGCGGCAAAATTCTTCTTGTCCCTTCAAGCGCTCCGTTGGAAGATTACCAAAACATTTGATTGACGTGTCTAGCATTCTGATCCAATCAGAACGGCCCGTACGCCAGCGTACGGACATCAAAAAAAGCAACCGATCCGGGCAGGCGGTTTTTCGGTTTTCTACCCCCTAGGCCGCTCGCAGCTTCGCGCTTGTTTTCGCGGCTTACTCGCTTACTCGCGCGCGTGTAATCCCTATAAAACCGCCAGCTACGCGGGCTAAATAAAATTTCATCGGTTTTTATTCAGAAAATTCAAACTGAGATAAATCCAGGCATAGCTAAGCTTTATTTCGAACGACGCTGCATGGACTCCTGAGGATAAACCTAAAGTGAATTCAGCCCAAATTATGTGATCTGGCGGACATCTGAGAACTACATATAAAATCACTTCGTCTGAGTTTTAGTTTTTGTTCGAAAAAAGAAAACAGTTAGTGGTACGGTTCGAAAAGAGACAGAAAATATTTTTCGAGCTATTCCTAAATAGAGAGAAACAAAACTGAGATGATAATTGGACTCCGTAAACTACAACTAAAGAGTGCTAATTCTATAAGAATAAGCAAATAAAAAAATCCTTCTCACCTTAGGGTGAAGTTATCTCAATCAACTGTCAAAGATCGAGCTACAGTCCAGAACAATATTTAAATATCGCCGACGTAAATTCGCTTCTTAGTTCAAGCTATTTCTTCAATGTTTATGCAAGGTTGTTTTGCATAATCGGTCATAAACTTTTAATTTTTTTTGACACCTGTCTGCTTGACCGTTCTTAACAATTTAAACAAACAGGTGTTTGTTTAAATGTTTCTCTTCTTTTTCGCTTAAATCGACCATATCCCAACATCGTATTCGTGTCCCCTTTATCAGGTAGATGTTGTGCCGAATGTAGGTTTGTTACTCAGTCACTTTCTCTCCAATTTGTGAATTTTTTCTAATATATGCAGAGGATCTCTATTATCACCACTGACTCAGAACAATGTAATGGAAAAAGTGACATGGGGGCAGTCGATTGTGGGCTATATTTTGACAAAAAGGCATAAAAGAAATGGAATTCGCGGAACTCAGATGATTGCAAAAAAGCGAAAATAAAATGATTCAGAATAGTGTCCATCAAACACGCCGCACAAAAATGCAAATAGAATCATTCTTGGCAGTCAATCACGCATGCCCATGGGTCACGAATGCTTCGTGTGCGAATTTGTTGACCATCGAATTCATATGAGTTTACTATTTACCTTCTATTTAGTTAGAAAGGCGATGGTCTCAACGAGCTACACGCTATTATTCTATCGCTTTCGTTTTTCACCTCAATACAGCCCAATGTAATAAACGAAGACAATATTATTTCTGTTGTAAAAATGCGAATAGAAAATTAACACTTTGTTCAGATTATCTTTCCTGATATTCCCTCGCTGCCAGTAAAAAAAAAGCTTTCAGAAAAGATGCTAATGAAATATTTCTGAAATTTTAATAATTGAAAAATTCGAATATGTTAGATAGATGACCTCATGTCCAGGCTTCATTAGTATGTCATTGATTTATTGCTACAGCTCTGTTTCGTATGGTCAAAAGATAACCACACTCTTCAGGCATTTTTTTCGAATGACCGTCAATTTGAATGCTGGCGGTTAAATACAAGATACAAAGTATACAAAATATGGTTGTTAGGTAGCAGTTGTATCGATTGCGTTACTCAACAATCACGTGATCCTCCCAAATGTCACGCCAGCGCCAACTCAACAGTCACGTGATGTGCGTAACTGCATGAAAAGGAATAAATGTTCTCTAGAAGGTCAATGTCTCCAAATCAATGTTGTCTATCAAGCAACGGCGACAAGCGAAACCTCCACAGAATGATGCGTAGGACTGGTGACAATCTTTAAAGTACGCTACAGAAACCACAACGCATCCTTCCGACACACCAACAAAAGAAATGAGACTGAACTGTCAAAACATATTTGGACTCTGAAATTTTTAAGAGAAAGTATGAAGCTAAACTGGAAATTCCAGGGGGTGGGAGGATCCAAACCAAAGAACCATCCTTGGGGAGGTACCTACAACTCCCGACAAAAATAGTTGGGAAGTCGAAAATGAACGCTGTGATTTCAAAATAGAATATTAAATAGATCTAATCTATAGGTACACACAAAGTGTTTATGAGACCCCCTCTACCCCATATCATTGTTGAAGTATTAGTGAACATTTTTTATAGAGGATATGGTGTGATTGAAGTCTCTTGGTATACCTCAACATTGAAAAAGGGGGAGGGATAGAGGGAAATAAGAATCCTTTTTTTGACTGGGGTTGTAGCTATCTCGAAGCTAAGTGCGTGACCACTATAAACATCATTTACATTTTTTGCAATCTGTTCATCTCAAAGCATCATGTTACAGAAATCTATGTTTGGTTTTCTTTTAGAGCAAGTTGTCAACAAATACTAAGCTGGGATTTATTTAAATCAAATTTACAGCTACTACTTGGGTAATTCCTATATAAGCAAAAACAATTTGGGCCTTGACAAAGTGCGAGCCTACAAATCATGAGAGCCATTTCGGTTAATCTAAACACTCATTGGTTAGCCTATCGCCTCATTCTCGAAATCTCATTTTTTATCGCCGAGCTCGGCTTTAATTGCAGTTAGCTACGTTTTAGCACGATTCTATCGTTTGCACTTTAATAAATCGTCACACATGATAAACTAGTCTCATAGTTTCATTGTACAATGAAGAACGCTTACCTCAGGTCCCTGTAAGTTAGAAATGTTTGCCACGTTTTTCCTCATTTCATATTCTTCTTTATCGGGAATACAAATACAGGACGTACACCCCTGTGTTTGAAGACTCGTTGTAATCGCGTCAAGAAGGAAAGACATCGACAAAACGACCCTCTATAACTCAAAATCGCTCTGTTAGATTCCCACTTCTAATTGCCGTCTTCGACTGAAAGAAATTACATCCATCCTCGCTAAAAGCATTTAAAATGAGAAGAAACTGACAATGCTATCATAAAGAGCATACACTTCTGTCTTTGGCAAATTCTGTCTTTGACTGCTTTTTCAGCAACAATTTATTTTCGTCACAGTAAGCAAAAACATGACTGGTGATGTCATCACCCTACGTCTTACACGGGACCTTCATTTAAGGCATTCATTCGGGTCCCAGCATTAAAAAGTGAAAATACGGTAAGAAGGATAAGCTGTAAAAGAAAAGAGACAGTGATTCAGGTGATAAAGAATTCGACACTTCCTTGTTCAACAGAAGTTCCTTTACCATCTCCATACTGCTTTAGATGTGAAAATGAGTTAATTATGTCTTTGAATACACATTTGTTTTTACGTGGATGAACGTCAAAAAAAAAAAAAAAATTAATCAAAAATTTTATGATTACACGTATGACTCTTTTATCGCTTTGGTAGACTTCGTTTTTCGTGTACGACGTCTAGTGATCATTCTGGAAAATTGATACTTGATCTTGTTGTTCAAGCCAATGTACAACCATGGGTTAATGGCACTGTTGTTGTAGCCGAACCAATAGCAGGCTGCCGATACAACTGGTAATTCTTTTTCCCAAACCGTTATTGCCAAATAAAGCTGATAGACCTGTCCATGTAGCCAACAGATAGCAAACGTAGTGAAGACAATGATGAGCATTCGAACCACTTTTTTCTTGGTTTGTTGCTGTTGTTGGCGATTTTGAATCAAGCCTTCCCCTGGTGCCTCATGGAACCACAACTTGCGAGCAGTTATGGAGTACAGGATGGAAATGATACTTACAGGAAACAGATAATTGATAACGAAAAAGTAAATATAAACTCCACGAATGGCTTTCGATTGGTCTCCCAAATTGGAAAAGTCAGCCACACAGATATATTTCGAATTCTGAGGATACAAGACGACAAAAACTGGAACGATAGACATCAAAGCCATTGGCACGATCCAGACAATCGGCGTAAGGACTTTTGGTCTTCGGAACCAAAGAAGGCGTTGAAATGGGTAAACTACTGCATAACACCTGTCAATTGCCATGAACGTCAAGCAAAGGATAGACGTACTTATTGTGAAAAAAGCGACGAATAACACTGTTTTACACGTGATTTCTCCAATGGCACCAGTCAGGAGCCACACGCCCTGCAAATAAAAACTGGAAATGGTGTAAGGAATCCAACCAACGTTACCAGTAAATCCGCAACGGCCATGTTGACGAACATGAAGCTGGTCAGTGATCTTGCTTCAGGTTTCTTCCACACGATGTAGATAAGAAGAGTGTTGCCGACCAAGGATACAAGCACCGTTATGACGTACATGAAGGTAAATATGATTTTCTCTGTTGATTCCATCTTGGTTTTTTCTGATAGAGAAAGAGATGGCATTAAAAGACTGTTTACTTTTCATTTTTATTTTTATTTTTATTTTAATTTTACAAATGATAACAAAAAGCAGCTTATAACGAGTTATCGTTGTGTATATAAAGGGAAGCCGTGTAATAATTGACCACAAATGTAATAACTTCCTCAAGTGTAATGATGCACTGAACATCAAGTGTAAGCAACACGAGATGACCACTAACATATTGCATATAGCATACAATGCTGGTTATGTGGACAGTCGCGTGCAGGACTACATATGTTTAAAAGGCTCTTGAAATTGCACTTAGTCTGACACTTTAAGCCAGAAAGAACGGTTATGAATTTTTAAATTGGTGCCGACCACAGAGAAACGGGAAACTTAAATTATACCGGCCGTCCGTATTACAGAGGACACCAACACGTGCACAAGAAACGGACACAAAATTAGGTTTGTTTTCTCCTGCGTCGAACGCAACAGGCTTCTGTCGAAACCACGCATTTTCGCCTCACTGCATACATACTTTTTTATAATTATTTTCATTACAAAATTTCTTAAATATGTCTGAATTTTCTCGCATTGTGGTAATATAAAAATGGTTAGCAAAACAAATCCGAAGGAGAATATACTGATTTGAAATGAAAAATGGCAACCAAGGTTCTTAATTTTCTTGTTCGACTTTCTCGCGTATGAATATTCGCACTGACATTCCAGAAATGTCAGAAATGTTGAGGCGTCCACAGTTTGTTGCTCTCCACAATACACATGGTTATAAATATGAGCAAGAAACTGCCATGTACAAGCACCGACTTAAAATTGAACATAGTTGACGTATAGAGCAAGAAGAATGGCATATTGTTAAATCAGCCTTTTCTGGCATACTTAGCTAATAGAATATTTGTTTACGTTAGACTAACAGCCCCAAAACAATACATTAAATAAACGAAGTAAGGAAATGCAAATTTGGTGGGAAATAATGACACACATAGAAACACACATGATCACATTTTATGAGGTACATGACAAGACGCTTTACAAAGCAACACCCTCTGACTATTTCCTGAAAGCATAAGAACTTCTGCTATCATGTAGGTCCGTAGACTACTTCAGATCTTCTTAATTTGTAATAAAGCAACGTTGTCACGCTCAGCGGTTCCCAGTCAAAATCGTTGTCTGCTTTTGACGCTTTTAACAAAACTGTTGGCAGATGTCAGTGGTGAGACCATTTTACTTCGAAAGAGAACTCGTTGACAGTTAGTTTTTTATCATCGCACTAAAATGCTATCCTTTCTTCCCTCAAGCATAAACTGAGTTTACAAATATTTCGTCAAACTTCATTGATTTTGGATTGTCTTTCAATCTACTCGGTATGGATCGTTGACAGATTGGCATGCAATCTCGTCCCCAGAGCCCGCGATCCTTCTGGACTGCGCCAGGAATCGAGACCTCTGGGCTAGACTGAAAGCCCGACAAAAAAACGGCCAAATCTCATTGGCTGTTGAAACTTGTTCATTTCAACCACAATCTCCGACGCACGCGCAGAATCAAACCGGAACCAGGATTTCCTGGTTCCGGTTTTGGATTCGACCAGAGCCCATGCGCTTCCCGACCGCTGGTCAAGGGGACGCGGGCTCTGGGGACGAGATTGATTGGCATGTTAAACAGCGCGCATTGCATGAGAACCCTGCATGGTCAATAACTTTCACATGCCTTTGTTAATTAAACGTTTTGTTACCTAAAAAGTATTCTAACCATAGTAACCAAAATTGGAGCTTCCATGACAACCTTGATCTACCCATTTTTGTTTATAGTATTTTTGTATCCATTAACGCTTTAAGCATTCTGCTTCGTGATTCTGATCTAATACCATTTTCGATTTCAACGTCTGCTCTTTATGATGATTTTCTGACAACATTTTACAACTGAAGATGGTGGTCAGTCGAGACATAACTGTTTGAATTTCAAAATCCCCACCATTTTGTTACTAAAAATAGCATAAATGAAAACTTCAGCTAATTATATCTCTTGACTGAATCGAGATAGTTTGGTTATCTCTTCGGTTTTGGACTTGTGTGAGCGTGCTCTTTTAGCAGCAGCCATTAACTGTATCAAAATGTAATAGTTAAATTTTGATTTAATATTCGTGACGTCACTTTCCCGACAAAAATCCCGAAAACTGAAAAAACAAAAAGAACAAAACATACACCATGAGAATATCTATTATTGTGGGAAATTTGACGTTAATAGGATAAAAATTTTAAAGATAATTTGTATCAAAAAAAGATGGCCCAATTTGGATCAAAACGTTCCCATCCTGATAGAATATTGCCGTCATGCTATGTAGCTTCGCTTCAATTCCTAATTCAAGCTTGCCAGCAATTTCAAGGCAAAGAAGAATCTACTTCTTAAATGCATAATCAGGCACCTGTCTGCCTGACAGTTTATATATCATGGCATCTAAGCAACTGTTATTATAACATAGTATTTGTCTGCCCTTTATCAGATAAAGGCGACCAAGGTAGGAGAGTATGAGCACCTCGAGCAGCGGGAAAAAGGAATTGCTGATTGCTGCTCAAAATCTTCTTACCAGAACTATACCGTACTAGGGAAACAGTAGAATGCACCATTATTAACACCAAATTACAAAGCTTTAAGTGAATGGAGTCTTCAAAACCTCAAGAAAACTGCGTAAAAATGCTGGTATTGTCGATTGATAGAAATATATTTTAAGTCGAGGAATTATCGTTGTTGTGGGAGAGCTATTACTCCACTACAAATCCAAAATTTCAACACAATTCGTGTACAAGATTTGATCCTCGTGACATCGATGAAGAAAGTTGAGCAAAGTTCATTTAAATTTTTTTCTTGAAGTAAACAATTCGCTAGCAATTTACATGTCACACAGAAGCACAGCGCGGTCATCTGTCTTTTTCATTACACTGAATGAAAAGCAAAGAAAGCTCGGTGGATTAGATTTATTACGTTAAATTGTGGGCTCCCATAAACCGACTTGCCGATCGTAAAAGCTTACGAGTCATAATAAGCTGGCCATTACAGCGGGCAGTACAAATCTAACATGACAAATCACCCGATAAATAACATGCTTTCGACACAACTGTCCTGGCCATCTGTATACGGTATGATCTAAAAAGCTTCAGAAATGCAAGAAATATCCCATAACCTCGAAATACAGACTCCAAAGCGATAAAGCAACAATATAAGCGACGGATACGTGCACAATTTATAAAAGTGACTTAAAGCACACAAATCACAAGGTAAAACGCTCGTTTTACAGGCAACGTCAAAATAGCCAAATTAACATCGGCGCCGAGTCGCGAGGGCTGAACATGTTGGCGGGAAACGTTCGCCGCGTAGAAAACATCTTTTCTTAAGTTCCATATAAGGGTGATTCGCAAATTCTCACCAGAGTGGATACTTTCGAACAAAACCGTTTTCCTGTTCTAGCGTGGACACCGAAAGCGACTATCTCATCTTTGAACCATTCACCCTGCTCACCTCTGCCATTTATCAGTTGTTCTGCGTTCATTACAACTTCACGCCGGTTCAAGTGTGTCTTTCTGAAATGGGTGATACCGCTAGTGCTCTTCTTCGCGTTTTCGGATCGCTTTATCAAAGGTGGCTTACAACTCTTTTTACAGCACCTTCCAGCTCTAATACTTTGATTTGTCAATATTACCACTTTTTATCAGTTAATGCTATTTTTCACATTATCGGTTACCCTAGCAACAGTATAACCTGAAAAAGCAGCCTAAATTTTAGCTTTTATGCTATTATCTCAAAAACGAACTCGGTGATCACCATTATTTATTAATTAATTCTGATCAGCATGTTAAGATATAAATTTCCGCAAATGCAACGGAGAGGGTACACGGCCACTTCAAATTTTCAGAAATTAAAGGTCGCTGTGAAAGCGCTACGTCGAATTTTTTGATTTTTGATGTTTCGATAATGACAAGTGCATGCATGGGGATCACCGACCTCATTATTGCACATTATTATTATTTTTTAATGAAGGTTACATTGTTGCATAAAATAAACTTTCCCTTGACAAACTTTACCAGAAGTTGTTTATCGATAATTGGGCATTCATTTCATACCATCATTAAAAACATCAACAGATAAATAGTGGTAGCAATGACCCATCAACGTATAAGTGGTGGAAAGGCTGGAAACCGTTTTCAGCCATCTTAGCCATTAAAGTGTGCACGGCAAACACGAATGGAAAAAGAAAGTGTTTCCAATATCGACCAGCCAATTAAACCACAGGATAAATTTTCTTACACCTACTAGCTCGTTTTACGGAATCGTGTAATTGAAATACATATTTACTTTAGTCTTCAACGCAATTCTAACATGTTATTTCAATTAGATCATGGGCGCTTCTTACAGGGAGAGTTTACATCCGATTTCAGATTTCAGATTTCAGATTTTTTCAGATTTTTTTTATTATTTCACACTATTTACAGACATATTTTACTATCACACACTATTTCCAGAAAATTAATTAATTAAAATAAGGAAAATATAATAATAGTAAAGCCAAAACAAAATGTGCTCAGTGACCAAAGAAGCATATGCTATCGTGTTGGTCACTGACAAGTTAAAAAAGAAAAAAAAGACAAGAGACATTAATTAATAAAAACAATAGAATAAAGGAAGTAAAATGTGATTAACAAAAGTATGCGAATTAAAGGAGTTAAGTGAATAAATCATAATTAAGTTATATACAGAATTCAGAGAAATTATGCTGAAGAGTAATATTGAGTATTTAAAAGGTATAATTTATATTGCTTATAAAAGGAAGTGTAAGGCAGTTTTTTAAAATCTGTTGGAATAATTTCCCAAAATTTTGATGTAACAAAAGAAAAAGTAGAGGACCCATAGTTATTATTTACTTTTGGCTTGTGAAAATTCAAATTCGCAGCAAATCCAGAAAATAAAATGAGACTTGCACTATATCAGTACTTTCTAACTAACAGTTCATTCATAAGCAGTCTTTAAACTAAGAGTAAAATGGGTAAATACAATAAAATGGGTAAATAACTGTTACCTTTCAGTTACTGTTATGTTCTGACAGTTTGTATAGGTTTTTACAAACTTTTAACAATAAGCAATGCAATAGGCTCCGTTCTACTGAAGCAAATAGCAGTATTGCTACAAGCCTTGTATGGGATCCTAGTCAATAGCAGATATTTAAGCAGTCTCTTAGATAGTATCGACAATTCACTGGTATCCGTTAATACTTGTTAGTGAACAGGGGCGCTGTCAAGTATTAATTAGTGTCTTCCTCAAGATTTCATCACAATGACTACAGCCAGACTAGATCAGGATGGTGGATGTACATACTTTTTCTTCAGGTAGGACTAACCAGACCAATCATGCCAAAATTGGTAAAGAGAATGCAAAAACGCACTCCCTGGCCCTAAAAATCCTAGCTACACCCACATCATCCAAAGCATCGAGAATAAGTTCTGCGTAAAGAAGCTCCAGAAGTGCATGACGCTTAAAAGTGATAAAAGAGACCTTGGAAGCCGAATGGTTTTCAGATACCAAGAAAAGATCATGCATGCAACATAAGAAGTATGCAGGAGTCAGGGGTAGGCCGAAACGGACGTGATGATGACCTGTAGAAGACGAAATGAAACACCATCCCACTAGATCCATCAGATTGGACCTAGTTGTTTCTGAAGCTACTGACCCAAAACCGGATTCTGTGGTGATGTTTTGTTGATGGCCTATGAAGATGACTTACGTAGGACATTAAAGCGGACATACAGTAATTGGGAAGACCTATGCGATGATCTTCTTTTGCATGTGTACGGGAAAAAAGCTCAGGAATGTAGTTTCTGGTGAGACTTATATTCCTTGTATCTGGAGGCTCGTTAAACACGTTTAAGTAATAAATTGTAAGTTATAACTTGGAAAGAAAGGATTCCCTTCAAACGTTTAACAGCTGTGAGTTATTCTTAACATTTTTTTTCATACTCAATCAGAAGAAACCCTTTGGTGAACTATTTACGAAAATTACAGTAAAACTTTTCCAATAGTTTTCGGTCTTGGGAAATTCTATCTGCCAAAGATAATTTCGATACGTTAAACCGTCTTTCCTTCCGAGTGATTTGAATACGCACCAATTTTCGGCAAAATTTACTGGAGGCTGTGACGCGAACGCGGCATTGAACATTTTGCCGAATTTCTTAAAAATGAAAACTCTTTGGAAAGTTTTATTGTAATTTTCATAAATAGTTCACCAAAGGGTTTCTTTTGACTACAGGAAAGGGGCTTGAGGGCCGTTTACAAAAACAAGCATGCAAGTTATACTCAGCTACTGGAGAGAGCCAAATTGCCAACTTTAGCGAACAGGCGTTTACAAGACATATGTATTCTCATGTATAAAGTTAAACATAGATTATGTCCTAATAGCATCTGTAACATTTTTAACGAGCATACTTCCGCATATAATTTGAGACAATCAGATTTTTCTATCCCTAGATACAACACTGTTACTTATGGAAAGCACTCCTTGCGTTATGTAGGACCCAAACTATGGGGCAAACTTTCTACGGCTGACAGATCAGCCAAGACACTGCAGGCTTTTACAAACTGTATTCGCAGAAGGGATATAACTCGCTTAATGGACACTGGCTGTAAGGGCTGCATCCTATGCTGCACACAATGCCTCTCAAGTCAAGTTATAATTTTACAATTTAGTTAAAGATTTTAAGATTTTTCTATATCATAGATTATAATAACATTTTTATAACTTATATATATTTTTATTGTAGTGATATTAGTATTAGTGTAGTCTTGGTGCTATTCCCAGGCTATAAGGTTCTTGACACTTAAATAAAGTTTCTTATCTTATCTTATCTTATCTTATCTTATCTTTTATCCTACTGAATATGAAAAAATTCGAATTTTCAGTTTTGACGGCGATTTCTCGAAAATTAGAGTCAGGCGCTCTTAAATCTCTCTTTACACCAGAAAGCCAGAACGAAGGGTTTTAAACACTACACCAATGTCACCGATCTGATTAAACATTTGTCTCAGCCATCTCTATAGGTGTCAAAACTTCTACCCCTTCCATTGTCGAGCCACTATGTGCTTTAATTAATTTCTTGCTCAGCATTCTTTTAAACGCTGTATGAAACTTCCTGCTCAAGAGAATGTACAACCATGGGTTTATGGCACTGTTTGCGTGACCGAACCAAAAACAGGCGTTCATAACAACTGGTGGCCAGTTAGCCTTAAATACAGTAACTGCTACAAACAAATGGTACACCTGCCCTGGAAGCCAACAAAGAGCAAACACAGTGAGAACAATGATGAGCATTCGAACAACTCTTCTCTTGGTACTCTCTTGTTGCTCTCTATTTTGAACCAATATATTCCCAGGTGCGCTTTGGAACCACAGTGTACGTGCGGTTCTGGCGTACAAGATGGAAGTGACACTCAAAGGAATCAAATAGCCGATGGCGAAAAAGTAGACGAACACACCGCGTGTAGACTTTGTTTTATCCCCCAAAATCGAAAAATCGTACTTGCAGTAAGATGTTTCTACGTCCAGGTTTTGGATAACGGGGGCGATAGACATAAACGTAGTTGACAAGAACCAAACCAGTGGTGTAAGTATTTTTGGTTTTCGAAACCAAAGGTGGCGGCGGAAGGGGTAAACAACGGCATAATACCGATCAATCGCCATGCATGTAAGACAGAGGATGGATGCAGTAATTGTAACAAAAGAAAGGAATAAGAAGGCTCTGCACGTTATTTCTCCTAACATTCCAGGTATCAGCCACTTGCCACCTGTATGAAGGTGGGCAATGGAGACAGGCATCACAATCAATGTGACCAGTAAATCTGCCACAGCCATGTTTACGAACATGAAGCTTGTCAGTGATCGTACTTCAGGTTTCTTCCACACGATGTAGATTAGGAGCATGTTCCCTGCGAAAGCTAAGAGCATCGTTATGGCGTAGAGGACTGTGAAGATAATCACCTCAATCTCTCTTGATTCCATCTTCTGCTTTTTGGGTCTGATAGCAGAATGCAATGAACGAAATAAATTAGTAATTTTGTGAATGGAAAGAACCATTATGCTCCATTTTATCCTTTACGTGGTAATCTATTATATTTAACAATTAGAGTACAAGCCCCAGTTTTCTCTGTGTGAATAGTGAACGAGGCGCAGTTGTGTTGACTATCGCTCACAGGAAACAAAATCTGTATTTGAGTTTAGAATGCTCAAGCAATTTTAAACATATAGTGCTTAAGTTCTCCAACGAAGTGTTCTTACATTGATATTCTACGAAAATGCTTTACTACCCGTCCGGATCTACGATCTACTCCTATTATTTCCACTTCAGAACTATCACCAATATCCTGGAATGGCGCCATTAGTCCCAGTTTCCGCTTCCCTCGGTTGTCCCTAGAATAATCTCAACATTGAAAATTCGTAAAAAAAATCGCAGTTTTAACCAAATCCAAGCATTTTTTGCAGGATTTTAGTCAGTATAATGCTAAAAAAAAGAATGGGGTTAGGTGCACCTTAAGTAGACATTCTTAAGTATTAAAGCCCCAAACGTACAACAGTTTTTATTTCAATTGAAGCAAAACTCAAGAAATCTTTCCCTTTTTCAGAGCAACGCGTACGCGATCGTGTTTTATTTGACAATTAAACGGCGAGTTTGAGGTTTCTATCAAAGCTGATAACAACCGAGAGCGAGCCGCCTAAATTTTTCGCATAAACCAGTGACCGTTCAATTAAACAAAGACAGGTGCCATAACGGGGGGACACCGTTAGCGCGAGATCCACGCACCCTATAATACGAGACGATTTTTAGGTACTGCCATCCTCTACGTTATAAACACGCGCGGATACACTGGAATTGCGTGGGTTCTCGCGTCGATGTTGCCGGCGTTGCGCGATCAGTGTCATGTGAGTCGCAAGTAGGGACAAGGCCAGGTCTCGCGCTTATGGTCTCCTCCCTGTTATGGCTCCTGACAAAGAGTATTTATAGACGGCACCTGTGTAGCCAATCAGATAGCGCGATTACCTTCTAGACGGTCAGTGGGTTATGCTAAAAAGGAAATGGAAAACAGCAAGAAAACTGAGGTTGGCGGATTTCCTGTAGAGCAGGCTGTGAGTCTACAGTTTAGAAATATTTAGTTTTTTTTTAATATAGAGGAAGTGCGCATGGCTACTGAATTTTCCTGACAACATGCAGTTATTAAACAAGTTTTTTAGACAATAGGATAGTTTTTGATGAGCATCTGAATTCTCAAAACTAACTTTAAAAAAATACTTGTCAGTTATTAAGGATAATAAATATTGGTTCTACAGTTTGAAAATGAGGCGACATGATGAGGTGAGACGAGAACACGACGAAGGGTAATTGCAACACACAAAAATATACTTACAGCTTACAGCCGTTACCAAATACATTACAATACAAATACTTGCAGTAAAGACAATACAGTTGCCAACAACAGTAGCAATGTTGCGAAGTTCACTTAAAATTTATAGTACCTACATTTAATACTTACACTACTTACTGTAATTACGATACAGACTAATTCTATGTTGGAAAGTACTAATAAAAATAAAATTAGGAATTTCATTATGAAAGTGAGTGCTGTCGAAGGTCGATAAAACGGTGGGAACTGAATTGAACAGTCAAGAAGTCTGGACATATTTTGATCTTTGGAGGGTAGGGTTGTCAAGAGTAGGCCCACACTGGATGATTAGTAATATTGATAAATTTAATGCATCATTCGTATTTGAAAATGAATGACAATGTGGCTACATGCCACCTTATAAACAACTTGACTTAGAGCTATTAATTTCTGAACCTGAATAACTTGAAACTGACTTGTACACAGATTTCGATTGAAATGTATTAACATCCCCCTCTAAACATCTTTTTGTGCATTAAGTTGAAAACGCTTTCCTAAAACAAACATCGTCACTATCATAGCAAGAACATCATGCTCGATAATGTTTATACAAATTGTGAATGTGGGAGGAGAATGGAATGTTTTGCACAATGAACTTTTTCATTGGTTTTCGGAAACATCTCCTTTTATAGCAGTTAAGGACTTTTTTCATTGGAATTCTGGATGGTTCTCTGTTCCTTCTCGATTTCTCTTATACAAAGACTTGGGGAAAACTTTAAACCTGGCACGTGAAAACCTCTCTTTATGAAATATTTGTTTTTGGATGATAATGTCCTGGTACAAGTTACTACATTCAGCAGGGATAATATCAAAACTCTCACACAAGATTCTACTGGCTAAAGAACATGAAAATGTTTCTAAGGCAGTAGGATTTCCGAATTTTGATACAGTTGGTCTGCCATTACAATGTGGCAAACCACTACAGTTTGCATCATAAGGTGCAAAAGTATAAAGTGAACCATTTGGCTCACAAAAAATAGCTAGGCAGACATTTCTAAGAATAACAATTACATGCATGGAAGTAGTAGCGAAAGTATTCATCAAGGCTGAACAAAGGGCGAAGCGAGGATGACAAGTGTAATCTGAATTGACTAAAACCCGCCAGTGCTCTCCGTAATTTATCCTGTTAATTTCACTAATAATGAGCAAACAGCAACTAGATGCTGAACTCTTGGTATTTTCTTTTCCCGTGGAGAAGAACTTGATCGATATTCTGGCACTTCCATTCTTGAATCGGCAAAAGTTGGTCACACATTCTCAAACTCATTAATAATATCATGAGCTGATGACCCAATGAGCTTGCATCAATTCGGTCAGGTGCATGTAAGTTGATACCCTATGAACATACCGATCAAGACACATTCGATTAGCTCAAAAACTGATCAAGACACTGATCTAGAAACTTGAATTTTAATCAGTCTTCACTGAATTTTAATCAATGAATATTTACCAGTCCGTAGTAACCTTGAAATTTTTTACCAATACACCTCATGAAATCGGAAATAGTGCTAACAACAATTCCTTAGATACAGATAGCGTCGGATACTAAATGCTATGACATAAATTGTTTTCGATGGATACCACTCCTTCAATGACAAATTTGCGAGTGAGGTGCGGAATTGCGGAAAATTAATTCAGTGGATAAAAGAACGAGGCATATTACAAACGTGTTGTTTTGTTATTCTTTTGTTATTTAAAGAGATGCAAATGAGCATGACCTGTTTTTCTGCAATCCCGCACCTCAGACTGGGTCGAGTGAGGTGCGGAATTGCGGAAAATTAATTCAGTGGATTAAAGAACGAGGCATATGGGTCGCCCACTACCTCTCGGAACGAGATACTTCACTGGTTCTTTAAACAATAGTTAACAGGTCATAACAATGCCCCTAGCCCTGAATGACAATAGAGGTAGTGTTTACAGCGGGCGAATGAAAATAGAGGTTCCAGAGAGGTAGTGCCTTACTGCTTAGACTTGCTTTGCCAACAATTCAGAGAGTCGAACGCTTCGAAACCTAATGCAAATTGTAATCTCTAAACGAGCCTCCTGAAAGAATGAAAAATTTTCTCCACCCGAGTACTTCGCCATTGTTTCAAAGCGTATTTGTTTTTATACCTTGTCGACGGGGAATGCGGCTTTCTTGACTTAATTCTCTTCCTCGTAAACCATTTTTGACTCCTAAACCACGCCGCTCCTTCCTCGCTCATGGCTGGGACGCTAATGAATCATGCATGCAATCGCGTTCTTACAGGAAAGGGCAAAAATTTGACACTGCATAATTTCTTATTCTTTCATTTGACAAAACATGTCACTGCATAATTTCCTATTGTTGCATTTGAGAAGCCAGCTCAAAAACTCGTGCTTCGTTTTTCAACAGGGTTTCCAAACACCTCGAAACAATAAAAGCACTCCGCCTTTGGCGTCGTGCTTTCATCTTTTTCTCAGTGTTTGGAACCCCTGATGAAAAACTCGCACTCGTTTTTGATCTATTACGTAAAGCAACCAGACACAAAACGTGCAAAGTGATTTCACGCATGGATCCCGGATGATATGACAGCCATGTGATGTGCGCGTGATGATCGTTTCAATTGTTCCAGATAATACTCTACTGCGCAGGCTTCGAGTCTTGCATCCGAGGAAATTTTGGATTGTTCGCCCTACAGAAAAGAATAGTGTGATGTCTCGCTAACGCTCGACAGCAAAAAACATATATGTACGCTATACGTTTCTTGAAATAAACCTATACGCTTACAATTGTCTTTTAATGACCGTGCGGAAAAAGCGCAACTAAATTACGTGAAAGAACCTTTTACGATTACGAATACCAAAACAATACGATGACTTAAGTCTACTTCTGAGTATCGCATATTCACATTGGCTTTTCAAGAAAATGTGAAAACCATATACGCGGACATCTGAGGAATAAATATAAAATTACTGCTTCTGAATTTACTCTGCATTCCACAGGAATGAGAAATTAATTAAGCTGTACGGTTTGAGGAGAAACAGAAAATATTTTTCGACCAATGACAAAATTCAAAGAAACAAAACAAAGACGATAGTTGGACTCCGTGCATCACAACTAAAGAACGTTAAGTCTGAAAATACAGAAATAATAAATATCCTTTCTCACATCAGGGGGAAATTGTATCAATCAAGCGTAGAAAGGTCAAGCTACAGTCCAGAATAATGTCAAAATATCGCCGTGTTCCTGGTTACTTCGCTTCGCAATTCAGGCTTGCCAATTAACAACTCAAAGGCAAACAAATATATATTTCTTAATGTTTACGCTCCCGTTTTGCAATAAGCAGTCATAAATTTCTTTTGGCACTTGGCTGTCTGACCGTTGTAAGCAATTCATACAAACACCTGCATTTATTTACAATACATTTGCTTAAATTGGCTTTTATTTACATCTCGGCATTTACTGTTAACTTAACATACCATTTGTCTCCCTTTTATCGGATATAACAATGTACAGTGTAGATGTTGCGCCTTGGTTTGTCACTCGGCCACCTTCTAACCAATTATATTTGTGAATTTTCTGGAGCGTTCAGAGGATCTCTGTCACTAACACTGGACAAAAAGAAGCAAACTGACAATTGGAAAGGATGTCGCGCATCAGAGTAATTTTAAATATAAGCCGAGTGTGGCCAATATTTTGACAGAAAGGAAAATTCAGGTGATTGCAAAAAATGGAAAATAAAAAGGTTCAGAATGGCGCCCATCAAACGCGCCGCGCAAACAAATGGAAATGAAACCATTTTCGTCTGTCAATCACACATATCCCGTGTAATAATAATAACTCATAGTTCTTCTTGTACGAATATGTGGAACATGAAAGTCGCATTAAGCAACCTTTAAGATGCAAAAGGACAAAACGCTTTCATTCGTAGGTTAGAAAAGTAGTGTTTTCAACGCTCTACAAGTTGTTACTCGACCGCTTTCGTTTTTACACCTCAATGCAGCCGGTAACTATTTGGTTGCAAAAAATGCAATTAAAGAGATGGGACAATTAACAATTTTTTCAATTATCTTTCGCCACAATCTCGTCGCCAGAGCCCGCGTCCCCTTGCTCAGCGGTCGTGAAGCGCATGGGCTCTGGTCGAATCCAAAACCGGAACCAGGAAATCCTGGTTCCGGTTTGATTCTGCGCGTGCGTCGGAGATTGTGGTTGAAATGAACAAGTTTCAACAGCCAATGAGATTTGGCCGTTTTTTGGCGGGCTTTCAGTCTAGCCCAGGGGTCTCGATTCCTGGCAGAGTCCAGAAGGATCGCGGACTCTGGGGACGAGATTGCTTTCGCCAAGGATAATTAATATTTCTGCAGCTTAACCGTTAATATGCTAAATTTACTCCAAAAAACAAGTTTTTTGGCGCTACGGTGCTAAATTTCAATGTACGGTCGGTTTCGAATAAATCGCAAATATATTTCAAATCATACAAAGTATCTAAAACTATGGTGTACTGCACATCAAATATGCAAGAATAAAAAAAATTCTGTATGTTCGATTTCGAATAAATCGCAAATATATTTCAAACCATGCTTTTTGCATGATAATGATATACGGACTGCTTTGACGAAATTTTTTGAAATAACGCCAAAATGTGTATTTAACCTACCTTTCGCTGCTGTGAAAGTTTTATTGTTTTTGTTGATCGCAATCCCGAGAATTGCATTTTTTTTCCATTAGGTTACTACCATTGTAATTTTTGGTAAATTTTCCACTTTTAGCGATTTTTTCGAAAATCTTGAAAACCGTTCCAACGATATTTTGAAATAGCTGTGCTGTGCTAAGTAACTAAAAGTCATTTACATTTATATGTATTATTTCTATTTCACTGATGTATTTCACTTCATCACTGTTGCAGTTTTATCAGTCATTTCCAGGGACCAATAAGAAGTAATTTTATTACGGAATTTAGCTGTCGGTGATTACGTCACTGGCGATTCTTTTCGTACTGAACAACAAGCCTTCTAAAATAAGGCTTCGTGCTAGAAACAAAAATGTCTTAACTACTCGCATGGAGGAAGCATTATCACCCACTTTAAGACCGTTTTTAGAAGATAAAAAAGCTTTATATTATAATAACTTTAATTTGTAGCGGAGCTCCCACGGGCGCCGAAGGCTCCCGCTGGCGGAGCACCATTGCTATAGAAATTGGTAACCCATCGAGCCGAGAAAATTTGGATGTCACGTCCGTACGTCCGTACGCACGGATTAGGGCTGGAGACGAGTTTGTCTTTGTCCTTGATTTGGAGTCCTTCTCTGGCAAACAGTAACACAAAAACATTTTTTGGTTTGTTAAAACACTGTGTAACTTCAGGTTGTTTTTTCTCGCGTTTTCTTATGATCTGGACATTACATTGCAACTTAAACGAAGCGATTGGATGAAAAGGCGCTAAAATAGTTGGTACGTTGTTCACCTTTTAACCTGAATGAAAGACTTGAAGAGAGCATGCTGGAAAACATAGTGCTTCGTGAATATTTCTCACTCTATTTACTCATCAACTTTATGGAAACCTCATGCAAAATGATTTAGGACAACCCCTTAACGGGATGATCCGAAATAATTGCCGACTTGAATACGATATACATCGGAAAACACCGAGAGTTGAAGCACTGCGGCTGACCTTGGCTGAAAAGCTGCTGAAAAGTTGATTGAACTGGAATAAAAGTGAGCTCAGAGCTGGTGAAGTTCACTAAGTGATGGGCAAAAGACTACTAACAGACCTAACAGCTACACCGAAAGGAAAGGAGAGATCGATCTTCGCCGATAATTCAAAACACTGTAAGAACTTATTTGTCGTTGGTGTTGGAGTAAGCTTACGAGTTGCGTTTTCGCTTCCGATATTATTGTGCTGGTTTGGAATTTTAGCCCTGCAGAATTTACAAGCCTTCTCTAAACACGAGGTAACAAACGTAAATGTATGCACTAAGCATAAGTCTTTTTTGTTGTGCATGAGAATCTGTTTATACTTTTACATTTATGAGCGAATTTGAAGTTGTGTCGGTTTCGCATCTTTTCCTAAATATTTAATTAATTCAATTAATTCTGCTCTCAAACTTGTTCATGTTTGTACACTTTATACAGACATTGTTTATTAAATATTTCATTTGGACTAATTGTTTGGTGTTTTAGTTAGTCGAGTTAACTGTGATGTTCATTATTGGATTTTGAAAACAATATTAAATTATTAAGCTTCATGGATCAAAATCACGATTTCGATTTGTAAAAATCCTGCAAACAAAAAACGAGTAAAACTACTCAGCGATACTGCACACCAAGATATTTTTAAGTGATCTATTATCCAACCGCTCTTTTTGATACTCGATTGCATTTGTTTTGTTTCTCTTATCAGCGGGTGCGTTTCATGAAATGATCTTGAAATCTTGTACGGGTAAACCAATATATATTTCGCCGATTTCGTTGCGAGTTACCCGTGTTTGGCTCAGTGAGTTCAGACTACCTCCCGGGCTTTCCCTACTGCATATTTGCTTACCAGAAATGAAGAAAATTGAATCAGTTCTCTGCATAAAATTCCCTTAGTTATTTAGCAACGCATACGATAAAACAGAATTAGATTATTATCATGCAACCAAACCGCAGCGAAAAGACAGAGGACGGTTCAAAACAACATTGTAAGCTTTATTCTAAGTTAGCATGCACCACTTTCCAAATCACAAACCGTCACAATTCTTACAAAAAATCTGACTTACAAAACCAGCACCATCAATTTGCAGAGTTTGTTTTGCTGTGGTGATTTTCTCAGTTTGCCGTGGTGTGAGTTCATTTGGTTTACTGTGTTTAGCAGCGATTTACTTTGTTTTTCTGTACTTTTTTTTTGCCTTGAGTTGATTTTTTGCCCTTACTGTTTTGTATTAAATCAAAACAAGATCAAGGTCCTTTTTACATTGAATAACTCACATGCAAAGGTGTATTAATTAGTGTACAGTAAACGTTGTAAAAAGTTTTACAAAGATATCTGTTGTGTGCTCCTACGTGCGTACGTGAGGAACCCATTAAAGTGCACTCGTCAATTTCGGTTTAACCTCGAAATATGTTGACATCGCTTTCGTCAACAAAACCATGAGAGGTTTTTACATGTAAGATATTTTATACTTAAAAGTTTAACCATGAGCGATTAAAAACTAATTTATTTTGTACCACTGTATAAGCTTAGAAATAGTGTGGCTACCTATTTGCTAATGATAAATGGGAGCTCCGCTTTTAGGCCTGCCTAAGTCTATATATTATGATGCTTACATAAATCGGCCTCATTCTTTATTGCCAAATGTATGTTTATTATTCAGTCCTTTCGTCAACGTAACATGTCAGAGTGCTACGATCTCTTACAGTATTACTTTCACTGTTTTATGTGTTCTATTTATTAACAATGTTTATGAGTTGAGCTGATACTGCTTGTGCCACCCTTTCAAGATAATACATTATGTAATGAGCTAGTTATGGGTGTAAACGGAGCCGCTTTCGCATTTTTCAAGAGAAGTGGTTTACGAAAGTGGATACGGCCATGACATCATACTGCTTTTATGAATAATGTTAGCACATTGTAGGTTAAATATATTATACTTTTCACAAAGAGTCAAATAAAGAAATCCTTACGAAGATTTGTATCAATCCCCCCCACCCCTTCCCCAAGAAAAAAAAACAGAAAAGGGAAGGCGACAACGAATACTCTCATACAATTAAGATAACGCTGCTCTTACATGGCTTGACAGTAATAATAGGCTAGAAAATAATCACGAAGTTGTTTAAGGTGAACATGATATCAAACGAGATTAAACTCACCCATTTGCTTCAAGACTTTTACTGGTGAGTACTACGGTAGAACTTTAAGTTGGTTGTATTGTCTTTTTAACCACTCTACATCGTGATGTAAATTAAGAGCTCGCGATAAATATTTTGGTCAATGCACCACCTGCCTAATCCATGTGAATTTTGCACGGTCGCCAAATCGTTAATAGCCTTTAAATGAAATAAGGGAAAGCGCGCTCCGTTTACCACCATAAAAAATCCAAGCTTTTTACAGCATTCTCGTGAACGGGCGTTACTTTCTGCGCTATGAGGCGCGTACAAGACTTGAAGCATTAAAATATTTAATGGCCGCTTCAATGACAAAAAAAAGATATGTCTATCTTTTCATAACTAAATACACAGAAAACAAAGTAGCAAAGTTGAAAATTGTACTCCATGCATCATAGCTGAATAATAAAAATGCTAAATAAAATAATAGTTTGAAATCCATTCCCACCTTAGGCAGATACTGGCCACTCGAACGGAGAAAGGTCGAGCTACAATCCAGAATGATTTTAAAATATCTCCTGTTCCAATTAACTTTGTTCCGTACCTCAGCAGGCTTGGCAATGATTCCAAGGTAAACATGTATTTGTTTTTACACTTCCGTTCTGTCATTGTTACACAAATAAGCTTTTGGCACCTTCAAACAAAGAGGTGCTTGCTTGCACGTATTCCCTCTCTCTTCTCTTATAAATAGATTAAACTTAAGTTTTTTTTTCATTTCGTATAATTATGGAGTAGGCATGGTTACACACGAGACAGTGTTTATAGCCGGACGCTGCGTCTCTCACTCAGTGCATAATTGTGTAGCTATTTACCGCGCGGCCATGGGCCGAGCGCGGTTCTTGCTCTGCACGGGATTTTTTTTTTTCGTTTTTTTGTCGGTGACCAGACAGATTCGGGACTGAATCACGCAACCTGGGATGCTTATTCGCCAAAAGCTGTTGGAACAATGATGTTCGGGAAATGTTACGGATAATGTTTTCTTTGTTGTGAATAATATATATTTTTCTTTGGGTTTTTTCGAAGCGTTGGATTCAAAGGGAATATTGAATTCATTAAAAAAGGTATGACATCAGCCATGGAATGCGCTGACGTTGCAGCTTTCACTTTCGGTACGTGACAAATAAGATTGTGTTTACTTGGCATGTTTATTTCGCCAGAAGAGATGGTCGTTGCAGTCAAAACAGCTCAAGCGTTTCTATCGAGGGTGAATAATGAATTTTTTATGGAAATTTGATTTCATTCTTTGCTTCACTATTCCATTCATGAAGAAAATATTTCAATGTTCAAAAGGCGGTTCAATTCAAATCACGAATGTTAAATAGTTTGTTATCTTGCTTCACGCGACGGGCACGTGGGAATTTGGCCAAAATTTGCATAATTTCGACTGCAACAAGTCAACCGTCAATTGTCACGCACACTGTTTCCTCATCATTTTGTTCGCATTGTGTTTTTTTTTCAAGTTTATATCGGCAGAAGCAACGGTCATTAATTTATTTGCACTTCTGCGAGTATTTCTTGTGGGTGTAGGCAATTGAAAAGAAATTCTTTAGCTGTTTCATCGAAGCAAGTTCAAAGGTTTGAAGGGAAATAAAATATTTGCTGAAGTAAACAATTGAGCGTGCCCAAACGTGCAGGGGCTACGTCATTACAAGGGAAAAAACCCCCAGCTAAAGATAGCCGGGGATAACGTAAATCTCGGATTGTGATACTCACGTGACTACTTTGCTAGTCCTTTACTCATAATGCAAACAGATTAAATTTTACCGTGACTATTGAGAAAGAAAGCTGTTAATTAGCAAAAAATAAAAGCGCGGTTTTAAGTTGCTAGCAACTTCTTGTTTGTATTTCTTTTGTCGGTGACCAGACGCAAACCTCCACTCGGCCAAATCGTGATCGGGGCTTTGAAATCACGCAACCTGTGATGTTTATTCGTCAAAAGCTGTTGAAACATTAATGTACCGAAAATGTTGCGGATATTGTTTAGTTTATTGTGTATAAAGTATATTTTCTTTTGGTTTTATCGAAGCGTTCGATTCAAAGCGTTGTTGAATACACTAAAAAAAAGGTATTACGTCAGCCATGGAATGCGCTGATGTTGCAGGTTTCACTTTCGTTACGTGACAGAAGCGACAGAAGCGATGGTCATTAATTTAATTTGTTTCCTCTTCTGCGAGTATTTCTTGTGGGTTTAGGCAATCGAAGTGAATTCTTTGGCTATTTCCTTGAAGTGAGTTCAAATATTTGAAAGGAAATGAAATATTTGCTTAAGTAAACAATTGAGCGTGCCCGAACGTGAAGGGGTTACGTCATTAGAAAGGAAAAAACCCCAAGCTAAAGATAGCCGGGGACAACGTAAACCTCGGATTGTGTGACTAACGTGACTACTTTGCTAATCCTTTACTCATAATGCAAACAGATGACTTTTGAGAAAGAAAACTGTTAATTAGCAAAAAATATAAGCACGGTTTTAAGTTGCTATAGCAACTTCTTGTTATTTTGAAGATAGGGCGCTAATGTATGATAATTGTGGTGTGGAAGTATTCCACATTGGAAGTCACAGGAGAGTGAGCTTCAGTTTATCGTAATGACGTTATTGTTGTTGGTAATGAGAACCAAAGTTTTAACACAAACAAGATTTCCCGTTAAGGGTTTGTGTTTATACATTTAATTGTGATGAAAACATTCACTAATTACTATTCAGCCAATAAATCAAACAAATGTTGTCACATATGATGTCATATTACGTCATAATGCCAGCCAAATGATAGATCCGAAATTTTAAAGCGTTACCTGCAGTGAAAGTAATTTTTCATGCAGTCAACACCATGTATCTCATTATAGGTTTTATAACACTATGACATGTCAATAAAAGTTGATCATCAGCGGCTCTTACAGGCGTTAATTTGCTTTGAGAGAATACACTGATACTTGAACTATATCGTTTCCTTGTGAACTAATTGTTCATTCATGACGAATACATGCATAACTACAAAATGTTGTTGTTAATTGTGTGAAGGAATTTTCGCCCAGACCAAAAGGTCTTTTTAGAGACCTGTCCTTCCGGTAAGCGACAATAGGATGGTTAGGGTACACATTTGCGAGTTTATTGATCCGAGCCAAGTCGCTGCTGCTTGGCTGTCTCTCATTTCCGCGAGCATGGCAGCGACTTGATCGCCGTTGATTTTGACCATAAAGTTCTGATAAGAACTGTTTTAAAGTAGCAGCTTCGGTTTCGGAAACTTGCACTGCACTTGTGTTTGTGAACAGGTTTTCACCAGAAAGTCGCAGGGGCGCTCCTTTTAATAGCCCAAGAACTGACCAATGAGAAATTGGGAAATGTCGATCTGCTTCGCATGGATTGGCATGTTCTATTGTTATCAAGTAGCGCGAGGAGACAAAAGACGCCAAATGAACGTATGTAAATCTGTGATCGGAATGATTAAGTTTGTCCCATGTTTTTTTTACGGTGTACTAGCATAAAGCGAATAGGAGTGTTGCTATGCTACACCGCCGCACCGCCTTGAAAGGATGCTATTAAACAATTACAGATTATCCCCGAGCAGTTTTTTCAGATTGTCTTGACAAGACGTCGTGGAGGGAGGCGCTGTAAGTGCTACTGAGTGTCCACCTCAGCAATTCATCACCGCGGCCACTCCCAGATCAAACAACGACCTCCGAGAGCGTACGAGAAGGGGCAAAGTAATCTTTTTCTACGGGTAAGTCTTACCCCACCGATCAAGTCAAAAAGAGTACATAAGAAAAGAAGAGCATTCCTTGGCCCATTAGTTCAGTTGTTGGGTGTTGGGTTAACAACCCTACCCCACCAATAAAATACCAGTTGCAAAAGCATTAACCAAAACATCATCGAGAACAAGTCTGACGTCGAAGTAGCCATTAAGCAATGGGTAAAACCGAGGCGTTGATGTACGTGAGATGGCCGCTCCTCGAGGCTCGTCTGTTCGTTTTATATGTTTTCATTGACCTGGTATTCATAACTCCATTTATATATACCCGCCTTTCAGTTTACATCAGAGACACACTTGAAATGGGGGACTCAGAAAGAAATATTCCCTTCCAAAAAAAGGTTGTAACTTTTGCCACTTCTTGTGTCGCTGTAAATAAGTTTACATACTCAATATAATAAAACGATAACATGAAAAAAAGGTTTCTTTAAACACTTCTCCAATGTCACTGATTTGACGTCTTGATTATACTTCTGTCTCAGCCGCTTCTGTAGTTGTTAGGACTTCTGCCGCTTCCTTTTTCGAGCTGCGATGTGCTTGACTAAATTTTCTGCTCACCATTTTTGTAAATGCCACATGGATCTTCCTGCTTAAAACAATGTACAACCATGGATTTATAGCGCTGTTTGCGTGGCCAAACCAAAAGCAGACATTCATTACAATTGGTGGAAAGTTAACCTTCCATGCAGTTACCGCAATAAACAAATGCAACACCTGCCCTGGAAGCCAACAAAGAGCAAACACAGTGACAACAATGATAAGCATTCGAATTGCCCTTCTTTTGGTAATTTCTTGTCGCTCTCTATTTTGAACCAATATATTCCCAGGTGCGTTTTGGAACCACAGTGTAAGTGCGGTTTTGGCGTACAAGATGGAAGTGACACTCAAAGGAATCAAATAAGTTATGACGAAAAAGTAGACGAACACACCGCGTGTAGATTTTGTTTTATCCCCCAAAATCGAAAAGTTGTACTTGCAGTAAGATGTTTCTGCGTCTAGGTTTTGGATAACGGGGGCGATAGACATAAACGCAGTCGACAAGAACCAAACCAGTGGTGTAAGTATTTTTGGTTTTCGAAACCAAAGGTGGCGGCGGAAGGGGTAAACAACGGCAAAATACCGATCAATCGCCATGCATGTTAGACAGAGGATGGATGCAGTAATTGTAACAAAAGAAAGGAAAAAGAAGGCTCTGCACGTTATTTCTCCTAACATTTCAGGTATCAGCCACTTGCCGCCTGTATGAAGGTGGGCAATTGAGACAGGCATCACAATCAATGTGACCAGTAAATCTGCCACAGCCATGTTTACGAACATGAAGCTTGTCAGTGATCGTACTTCAGGTTTCTTCCACACAATGTAGATTAGGAGTATGTTTCCTGCGAAAGCTACGAACATCGTTATGGCGTAGATGACTGTGAAGATAATCACCTCAATCTCTCTTGATTCCATCTTCAGCTTTTATCTATTGGCAAATTCCAATTAATTGTGCGAAAACTCAGTGAGGAATCAGTGGTACAGTTTTACCTTTACATATTGTATATGTTGTTATTATCTACTTCCCAAGAGGGATTTGCATATTTTGAAATTCCTCTTTCATTGTCGAATCATTGTTATTAGCAGCTAGACAGGTGATGTTAATGTACAGAACGAAATAATTAGACTCCGGGGTATTTCATTGGTGGGCCTCTGAATTAGCAAAACTAACTTTAAAGAAAACCTTGGCAGTCAGGATAATTATTATTAATGTGTCTTGGTGATTGTTAAAAAAGCAGTTTAAAGTAAAACCAAAATTGACAAAGGGACAAAAGGTACACATAAACCTGCTTGGTTAAGAGTTAAAGAAGTCAATAAGCTTGAATTCACATGGGGTTCATTGCATATAGTAATAATTGTTATAAAGAGAGAAGTACAATTTTTTTTTCACAATTATACTAAAAGGAATACAGGATGACGGCGGCAAGAAACTGTGTCATTCAATATAAATAACATTGTATTACTAATGCCGAGAACCTTGTTTTGAGAAAAAAATGAAAAGAATAAATTCGGTTTTGTAAGTTAGACCCATTTAATGGATAATAATTGTAAAGTAGTAGTCGCAATACCTGCCTTATCCACCTGAAGTTTGCAAGATCGCCAATTTTTTTTAAAGCTGTTAAATCCAAAATACAAAAAGAAATTCGAATGCGCTTAGATCACAACATATGCATATTACTAGCTTATAAGAGAATTGCTGCCCCCGGGAGTTACTTCTTGTACTGCGTTTCACGTACAAGACATGAAACATTAAAAGAGGTGATGGCCGCACTATTTGGACAAGGGAACTGTACCATTTCGGCCACAAATCAGGAAGTCTTCAAAACGTGCATATTTTCCTATTATTTTACCTCGAAACAATTCGTGGTGCATCAATCGTACAACTGACGGTTGGAACCTCTTTTCTAGACCAGTTAGGAGCAGAGACTGTTGTATCGTGTTAGCTAATCGCGATTAGGGACGGACCATTATTTTTCTGGAGGGGTGGTATGAAAAATATTGAAAAAGTTTGTTTGCAGGGCCTAAAAAAGACAAAATAAATTGCTTGCAAAGACGATAAGTGTAAAAATATTAGTTTGCCGTTCGAAAAAAAAATGTTTGCAGAGGAAAATTTTTCATACCCCCCAATTCAGGAAAATAATGGTCCGTCCCTTATAACAAAATTCTCGAAAACATTTGGTTCGTAACCCTTTTACATCAGAATGGTACAAAAGCCAAGACATTTGGCTACTTTTCCCAATACATCACTAAGAATATTTCAACGCCAGTGTCTTGTTGTCACCAAGGCAACAGTTAATCGACCACTGCGTTTTACAATGATGAACAAAAATAACAAAACAAAGGTTAATCCTTGAAAGGTTAATCCTTGACTTCGAATTTAGGAAACCAGTTTCCGGCTTTATTCATTCAGATCAGTTTGCCTATAAGAAGGATTGTGGAACTGAGACTGCCCTATTATATAATCAGCACTTTTGGATGAGATGGCTCGATGGACATTCTAAGTTTGTTAGAGTTTTGTCTTTTGACTTCTCGAAAGCCTTTGATTCAGTTTCCCACAGAGTAGTAATTGATAAACTTAAGAAAGTGCCTGACATTAACCCCTATATTGTTAATTGGGTTATTGATTTTTTAAAGGATCGCCAGCAAAGGGTATGTGTAGATAAAGTCAAGACCCCATTTTTGCCTGTCAATCGAGGTGTGCCCCAAGGCACCGTTCTGGGGCCTGTACTTTTTACCATCATGGTTAATGATATAAGACCCACCTCCCAGAATACCTTAATGACTAAATATGCTGATGACATTACATGTAGCATACCCGTTGGGCCTAATGTCAATGATAATGCCTCTGAGGAGGTAGAGAACATCAAAGTCTGGGCAGAGGAGAATTTGATGAAACTTAATTTACGTAAGACCAAGGAACTAGTCATGAGAGGAAGAACGACTTTACCCCCTCCTGAGCCAATTGTTACCATTGAACGTGTGTCATATTTGAAGCTTTTAGGAGTAACTTTCCAGGATAGTCCTACCAACTGGGATAAGCATTTTGATGATTTAATGAAAAGAGCTCTAAAACGTATGCATATCCTTAGAGTGTGTAAAAGAAATGGTTATAGTGTATCTGATCTTGATTACCTCTTCAATTGCCTCATTATGTCACTTTTTACCTACTGTATTAGAGTTTGGGGTGTTGCTGCTTATACCAAATACCTTATTCAGATTGATAGACTATTGAGAAGGGCCTTTCGATTTGGGTATATTCTACATGAATCATCGATTCAACAGTTTGTCAAAGACAGAGATGTGAGGCTCTGGAAAAGTGTTGTGGGTACTTCCTCGCATCCCTTGCAGGATCTTCTCCCCCCACTTAAGAACCGGGCTCTACGCGGTAGGTCGCATCCTTACCAGATCCCACGTGTTAACACAGAAAGGTTTAAGAAGTGCTTTGTAAATAGATGTCTTTTTTTATTCTAAATAGCTAGCTAGTTCCATCTTAATTTATAATGACTTTTTAAGTTTTAACGTTTGATTTAAAACTATGAATAAAGACTTTTTATTTATTTATTTATTTTATTTATAAATTTCAAAATTTAAATGGCGGATGAAATTTGTAAGGAGGTCCTTTCCCTATTATGTCAATATTGTTTCGTACACTATTTTGTGGCAAAAAGATTCTTCCACAAGCCACTGAACTTTTAAAATGAAGGTGATTGAAGATTAATTTTCCAAAAAATGATAACTTTTGCTATATTTTTGAGGTAATGCATTCAAATGTGATGGAAATATCGATGAAAGAGTGTTTCGACCAATTAAATCAGATAAACGACGTCATAATGAGGCAACGTTGCATCATCACCCCAAAGTATTATTAGAAATGAGGTTTACATCCTGTTTTTGTGTCAATTTAATCGCCATAATAATATTAATAAGCAGTTTGAGAAGAATGGGGGGGGGGGGGGGGGGGGTGAATAGCATTTTTAGATGAAATTACGTGTCAGTTAAGAAGTCTTCAAAGCTAAATTGCCATCATGCATTTCAAAAAGTCCGCCAGCTTGGATCTAACTTTTTTCCCTTAAGGTTTTGGTAAAGAAGATTAAGTCGTAAAATTTGGCGATTACATCTTAAATATGTTTAAGTTCCAAGTCATAAATGGTTGAGGTCCGCTCGGGTAACAGCTTTTACAATGATACAAAGAGGACAAATTGTCGTGCCCCATAATGACTACTTGTAAAATATCTAGTTAAACCTTCATAATCACTAGTATAATCGTTCATAGCTCATATTCTAGCCCCTGCAACGTATAAGCTACACAACTTATGATTGCCTGATGAATTCTGTTGGATGTCAGTGGCAGGCGCGCAGTCGTCACGAAACTTTGATTGCAATTTTTTTGAAATTAAAATAAAGCACAATATCGTTTAAGGAAGGTTCGTCGCTTTTGACATAGTGGCCATCATCTTTGTTTACTGTCTACAAAGCTAGTGTTCCCAATACCGTCGTCATCAGCAGCGCTGTAGGCACAAAATGTTACCAAGTTTTTGCAAATCACGTGCTATGAATGCATATTCGCTGCAACCACGCTATTTGTCAAATATCAAAAAGACATTTTTAAAATAATCCCAGATTTTTAATCTTTCGCGGTGGAGACTCATTTATTGGGTGTAAAGCTGATTTGATTGGGCGAATGCAATTTTTGTCTTACATGCTGTATAATTTTCTGCTGATAAACTACATTACTTTAGAGGATTGTTATTATCAAAGCTTCAAAACTCATTAATAATGCATAAAGAAAATACAAAAGAAATTAATGTTAAATGAGTGTCTTTATATCTGATAAAGACACGGCTAAACTTTACGTCTAATTTTCTAGGCCAAAATAACCCAAAATCTAAATATAAGTGCAAGAATGAGTTGATCTATATGAGAAGATTTTGAAGCCGTTCAATAAATTCGCAGTTCGTGTTTTATCAAGTCTAAAACACTCGGCTGCACCTCGTGTTTTAAACTTGATAAAACACTACTGCTCATTATTTTATTAAACATTACTTAAAATATGTTGGTGGACCAGATAAATAGGCTTTCTCTCCGCAGGGAGCTAACTTCTATTTTTATGTAAATTCAGCCCAAATGTTTTGGATTTTTTGGTCCACCAATATGGCCACCCTGTTGAGTGAGCGAAAAACATCTATAGCGTCGGCCGATCGGTGATCTTTAAAAGACTTGTAGGGGACTTAATAATAATAATGCATAATAAAGGTTGTTCTATGTAACCAGATAACAACACCCTCAGACAATTCCGCTAAACTGAAACAGAGCAATTAAAGAAAAGAGATGGCGACAAGAGACTTCATTAATAGGCCATATTCGTATTCTCGGTATTGGACTGGAACTAGCTTGCAATGGAGGCTAATGCGGGGGAATATCATTAAAAAGAGCTTCGTGTGATTTGCATGTGAAAAGATTAACCCGCATAAGCCTCCATTGCAAGCTAGTTCCAGTCCAATACCGAGAATACGAATATGGCCTATTTAAACGACGCTGTCCTAACCAAAAGCGAAGGCTTTGAAGTGGATTAAGTGCATGCAAAGGTCAAAGCATGCCATGCACCTGCAGAATTCAGTGGCTCTGTAAGGACTTCAGCACCGTGTTAAACGCTTCCGTAAACATCACTGCCTGTAAAGTCAGAGCTCGGAAGTATTGTTTGTCAATCTACCATTCGCCAAATGGACCTTGTTTTTTGTACAGCTATCAAACTCGTATATATGTAAAAACAACACAAGCCACTCATCGCTGTATATAATTGAAAGCTTGCTAAAATCATCAACAAGTCGTCAACTTTTCCATTTGTCAACTCTGTCAACTCTGAACTGCCTCTCCCCGTTTTAACGAATGCAACACAAAACAGCGCACAGACAGACTCTTCTATTTCAACCTCGAACAGCAATATTCAAAATTAGAGTGCTGTTCATCAATATTTCAGATGTTATCTTTTTTTATTTACTTTTAATAATGCAGATCAAGCTGCACTATTTCTTTAATTTGACCTTGATGTTTCCTCATTGACACTGGTCCAAATTGATTTCATCATTCTAGATCTCTTTGTTTTCATTCATCACAGCTTGTCCCTAAAATCTAGGAACTAATTGTTCCTAAAGACTAGGAACTTATTAAACTCTGCTAAATTGGATGCTCCTGAATGATCGAATGCATTAAAGTGAACAAAACGAACATTCAAAGTTCGCAAGATTTTGCCGTTCCAGACAGCGTCGATTTTTCATTAGTCAAACAAGATTCAGTTTATTCTGTTTAGGAGGAAATAAGATGTTCTCGATAAGAAAAGTCTTAAAAAATATTTTTTCATTTAAGCTGCGAAAACGTAATTATTTATTTAAATGCGCTTGGCTTTGTCAACACTTTGTTATGGAATGTTTAAATTAAAATTAACATAAATCGAAAATAGGAGCCATTGTATATTAATTCAAATTCATAACTGCAACCTTTCTTTTATTATCATTACTTAATCAGAGCCGCCGTAGCCAGAAGCAAAATTTTACCGAAGCAATATAAAAAAGAGAAACACTGTTTTCATATTTACTTACTGGTAATGCATAGCCTCTTACAGGAACATGAAAAAATCAGAAAATTTAAGATTTTGACCTTGGTTCGCCTGTTACTCGCTGCGGCCCTGTTAATTCTAGCCTGCAAACGCAGACGTATTTCCGGCCGGAGACAAGCGACGGCCGGAAATACGTCTGCGTTCGCAGGCTATGTTAATTCGTACAGAATAAAATATTTCTATAACTTGTCATTCCTTACACCATTTCCGATTTTTAAATGGAGGGAATGTGGCCGCTGACTGGTGTCATTGGAGAAGTCACGTGTAAAACAGTGTTATTCGTCGCTTTTTTTCACAATAAGTACGTCCATTCTTTGCCTGACATTCATGGCGGCTGACACTCAGGCTTTATGTAGTCGTTTATCCACTCAGACGCCCTTTTTGGTTCCGAAGGCCAAACGTCCTTACGCTGAAAGTCCTTACATTGATTGCCTTACTGTCTGTCGTTCCAGTTTTTATCTTCTTGTATCCTCAGAATTCGAAATATATCTGTGGGGCTGACTATACCACTTTGGGAGAAAGAAACAGAGCCTTTCCTGGAGTTTATATTTACTTTTTCGTGATCAATTTAGTATCATTTCCATCCTGTACACCATAACTGCTCGCACGTTGTGGTTCCATGAGGCACCAGGGGATGACTTGACCCAAAATCGCCAACAGCAGCAACAAACCAAGAAAAAGGTCGTCCGAATGTTCATCATCGTTTTCACTACGTTTGCTATCTGTTGGCTTCCTGGGCAGGTCTATCAACTTTATTTGGCGATAACAGAAAAGAATTTACCAATTGTTTAGGCGGCCTGCTTTTGGTTCGGCTACAATAATAACAGTGGCATTAATCCATGGTTGTACATCGGCTTAAACAGCAAGATTAACTATGCTTTTTCCAAAATGATCGGTAAGAAAAAGCATTCGGAAAAGCGCAACACCAAAACGGAGACTAAAGGGAAAACTTTTGCCGTGGTTAAACGAGAGGCCGAGATAAACACATATGAATTAGACTATGTCTTATAAGGTGTCTCGATGCAGATTTTGCCGGACCAAAATTTTCAATTGGCCGTTTAGCAGTTTTCTCTGACTCGGACCGATATGAAAATCGCACCAAATCATCATGATTGGTTATAGATTGAAGTTTAATTGAATACATTTTTAGGGTGATCGATATTTCCAGGGAACGATAAACATGCAAAAAAGCGCGAAATCAGTAAAACCTGAATTTTACACGAATGGAATTTCCCGTAAAAAGCTAATAGCAGTATCTTAAACTATGGTGTGCTGAAAATAAGATGTACAAGAATACAAAATTCGGTATGTTTGACTTCTAACAAATCGCAGAAATATTTCAAACCAAATCTAACTGCGGACTGTGTTGAAAATGTGGATTTAACTTCTTCAGATCTTCTGACTTCTTTAGTTTAGTTTCGACTGAGAAAACGTCGAAAATGTGTTCAAAAATGTGATGAATCAGTCCCTCGTATAAAATTTACGTAAAAATTAATCCCTGATTGATCCTCAGGCGGATACATTTACACATTCCGCACCTTTTTACCTCCAAGAATCCTTTTCTGCAACTGCAACATTTTGCGCATGTAACCATTTTTAACAGTTGCAGAATTGGAAGAACACTCACAAAGCAATCTATAGCAATAATAAAATAATAGAATAGAATAATACTAACTATGAAAAGAAAATATTAAAATGCAAAACAAAAGTAAACAACGAAGCGTATGAACCGTACTAAAATGATCTATTCGTTTGAAAATATGTACATAAAAGCAAATTAAACTTGTTATTCAAGTTGATTTGATAATGAAGGCTTTGCACCAGGATTGGTTTTGAAAAAAGCAACACTGCAGAGAATATAGATGAAAAGGACTTTCACCCAATAATCTAAATAGGAATAAATGGGAATTTACAGTAGCATCTCCACAAAGCATTAAGTGCCTCTTCTTATCCCAGTGATTCCGGATCGAATAGGAATTTAGAAGTGTTGGTTTTTGTGGAGGGAGGAAAACCGAAGAACCCGGAGAAGAACCTTTGGAGTGAGGAACAAAAACCAACAATAAACTCAATTTAGATATGACGGCGGGTCCGGGAATAAAACCCGGACCTCCCCTCGTTTCCGATGAGAGACGTTTCCAATTGCGATATCACACGTTACGGTCATAGCGAGCAGATTATCTCTTATTTTCTTTGCTTCACCACGTGAAACAAAAGGGAACTAAGCCGTCTGCGCAAAAAGCTAAATGTCCTATGGCCAACTAGACTATGAGCAGTCCCTTTTTTTCTTATAGTCCGTCTAGAACGGAGCGAAAAAACAGGCCGCGCGAAAGCTGGTGGCAAGGCAGGCGACCAGCTTTCGTGCGGCCAACTTCGCGCGGCCTGTTTTTTTATTTTTTTTTCGCTCCGCTCTCGACGGACTATAGGAAAAAAAAAAAGTCTAATGACCAACTGAACTAATGGTACAGATAGTAAAATAAATGAATCGGTCAAGCTTCTGGCGCCTTCATCATTAGTAGCTCTCGCTAATGTGGAAACTAATTTGGCGTGCAAGCTTTGTGATGCCGACAGAGAAAATTAACACCTATACATGATGTGCGAAAATATAAATACAACTGAAATACTTTGCGTTTAATAAAAGTCAAATATAAGCATTCTGAATGGAGAGTAAAGAAGAGTTAATAGATTTTAACGGGTTCTGCGAAAAGACATTTCACGGCACACATCATTAGAGAAAGCAGTCTATTTATATCCATCCATTAGTAGCTTTCGCTTACGTGGAAACTAATTTGACGCGCAGGCTTTATGATGCCGATAGAAGAAATTAACACCCACATGTTGTGCGAAAATATAAATACAAGATACTTTGCATTAAAAGTTGAAAGCATTCTGAATGTACAGTGGATAAGAGTTCATAACTTTTAACGGGTTCTGGGAAAAGAAATCTCATGAAACACATCATTAGAAAAGGCACTTCATTTATATTCTGATATTGCTTAAGTAAGAATCCTTAAAATGGTGGTTTTATTTTGAAAGTAAGTCGGATTAATTACCCGCTTAGACATGGGAAAAAATATTTTTACACAGACACTAAAATACGTTTTACATCTTTCGAATTCATGCAGTTCTGGGCTATCGATAAAACGCTGTTAACTACTCTACAACCTTTTATTAAAGGTGATGTTAAAGCGCCTCTGAAACTCTTGAAACTCCTGAAACCCTAAAACTCTTAAATAATGACGGAGACAGGTGCACTGAAAGTTCGGAAGACTTAAATGCTCCCATTCTGATCTACACAAAATGACCTTGTTTGCATAAATCAACTTTACGATTCTTAAACAAGCAAAAACTAGAGATATTAACCGACCTTTCGGAGTCTATACATGAAGCCATTGTCGAGGTCAGTGAATAAAGATTACAACTTCTGCGTGTTCAATAACGTGTTACGCTAAATTTGCATAATAAAGAATGCGAGGTTAAATTACAGCAATATACTCCCTACAGAGGAAGTCGTATTAACTTAAAGGAGCTAGGTCATTAGAAATTCGCCAATGTTTGGTCTAAACTATTCTGAAATAAAATTGGTAATAGGCAAATTAACCCATCAAAAACATAATCTTTGATCATCTAAAGAAAGACATAACCTTAATTTCCATTGCGAAATTAAACAACGGCTGTAAATACCAATTTTTTTGAAGACGCGTGGTAACAACTTTAACAGTCCGGGATCGTTATCAGATTTGATAACCTCGACCAAAACAAGCCATTAGCCAATCGCTGCTCAAGTTTTCGCTCACGTGATATTATTTGGTAGCAGCAGTCTAGAATTCAATATGGCGGGCGACGAGGCGTATCACAAAGCAATTAAATCTAATGAATTTTATGCCTGCTTCGCAGTACATTACTGGATTATGGAATAAAAAAAGAGACGCACGAAAAAAAAAAAAACTATCCCCGTCCAAAAGTTTCATATCTAGATAGACATCGTATAATTTTTGTTCCGAGTAAAATGACACAGTGAATTTAGACAACAGTTATTCTGCTAACAATAGCGTTTTTTATTGATACTAATGTGATAGCTTCTGTTTTCACTCATGCAGGCTTCATTTTCTTGGTTGTTGGCGAAGCTGATTGTTCCGGCAACAGTCTGTATAAAATATAAACGAAACAGCAACATTAAAAATACATTTTGAGTTTACAAATTGACACTTAAAACGAGTTGCTTCCACATTGAAGTTTTCGAACGCACAAGAAGCGATTGTCTAAGCTAAGCGCAAGCTATAATATAATTTCGTTTTCTTTGTATGCAGGAAGCGTGTTGAGGGCCGAATTCGAAACATCTCTTACTATGATTCACCACCATGAAATTGAAATATAAACAGTATCGAAACAGTACGCGACTCTCCCTCGGTCGACTCTCTGTCTCTATATACTGAAGATAGGATAGCTTACCTCGATGGCCATATCCAATCTCGCCTTCCATTTCTGCGATTGCTAGTATGATCCTTCTTTTAACGTCGTCTTTAAATCTCGTCCATGGAGTCTTCTTTGCACTTTATTTCCTACACACAAGGGATGAATGCGCCTCGACCGCCGTGCTGGTCATTTCGTTTCCATTTTTGAAGTACCGGAGTTCTCTTTGTCGTTGTGGGCTCACCTGATATGGTTCTGGCACAACAACAAAAATATAGCAGGCAAATTAAATTTAATTCGTATTACACCTCTGTTCACTTGAATGTGTCTGTAAACTTGGTAGTCTTGGCATTTCCGGAGAAAATTGATTTAGTAAAGATCAGTAGTCTATTGTTGTGCATTCGGTGATATGACCAGTTCATATAAAATAAACTATAATTCAAGTAATATGCTTTCGTACCATACAGTTCACTCAATAAATCCAACAATAAGCTTTATAATGTAACGACTGGTGTACCAGCAAACTGATCTATTGTAGTTTGCCCGGCGTTTCGATCCGGAAAATATTTCAGGACCGTGAGTTGTTGATCTCAGACGATCACATATGTCTGGCAAACATGGTTAGGCGGATGAATAAAATCGTTTTCGTCTTCAACATTTACACTATAACGTTCAAAATCAAGCTTAAATTTTTCTTTAGGTCTTGTAGACGTCTTTTTCGAAGACGCATTCTTGCTACAAAATCGACATAGATTAGCTATTTTGATTCTATGCGTATCGACATCCGTCATCTCAATGCTTAGGAACACATCAATTACAGCTGAAAATATGGCCGCCGTTGCGAACAGCACATCACAAATCAAAATACCCCCGTGCACTTTTTTCACAGATCGTGCACAACAACAGAAACGCGTAAAATCGCAAGAATATGGCATGAAGATTAACGACATATTTTTTGTGAGTGTCGCAAAAATCTACAAGTAACTTAAATCTAATGGCAAGGTAGAAAACGTACCTGATTTGGATGCAAAATTACAAGCACTGTTCCACTTCACGAGTAACATTTTCCATCGTTTGCGCTCGTCTTCGACCCCCATCTTCAAAACGCGTGAAGCGTGTTCCTTTCTGGTACTTATCGAATAGAATTATGGGTAAA
This sequence comes from Meandrina meandrites, assembly GCA_963693305.1. Lineage (NCBI taxonomy): Eukaryota > Metazoa > Cnidaria > Anthozoa > Scleractinia > Meandrinidae > Meandrina > Meandrina meandrites. The sequence continues at coordinate 9,990,215 of OY855910.1, forward strand.
ATGGGTAAAACCGAACAAACAATGAACAAAGCGAAGTGAATACGAAAATTCCCGATTTTTGAAATGGCCGCCATGTTGTGACGTCACATGGTTATCAAATCTGATAACGCCTTAATTGTTTAAGTTGTAATCCATTTCCATCCTAGCCATCAGCGGCCAAAGACGCTTGTTAGCAGTTTCAGTGCTGTAATATAGCAATTTTTTAATAGAAATTGACCATTATTTTTAGGTTTCGGGACTTCAACATTGTCCTTACAGCTATTTCGAGCAGCTATTTCGTGCAGTGCACGCGACAAGACCGACAAGACCAATTTCTTTCGGCCGTTTAGACTGAGTTACTGCTATACGTAATGATATACGTTACTGTTTTGCGGTAAATGCGAACAATTGGGACGTATTAAGGTTTGATATTGGGTAATATAAAATTCTCGTAATTCACACTGATGTTTGCAGATGATTCATTTGATGTTTCTTTGACCATCATAGTACTGAACGCCCTAATCAAACAGCATCTACTTGATCTTGACAGTTTATTTTGTTGTTGTTGTTGTTGTTGTTGTTGTTTTTTTTAAGAGCCGGGCTATAGAACAATGACATCTCGAAGCTCTCCTTTCGGACACCTCCATATTACGAACACCATAGCCTGCGTAGCTGGCGGTTTTAAAGGGGTTACACGCGCGCGAGCCGCGAGAACGAGAGCGAGGGGACTAGGGAGGAGGCCCCTTACGGCTTCGCGCTCACTCGACTCGCTTTACGAACACCACCCGGGGGGGGGGGGGAGACTCCCATATGGCAGGGACGGGGATGCTCGTTGGAAATTTCGAATTTAACCCCTTAAAGAGACCAATCTGGGCGTGGCCGAAGCTAATGCAGACCCCTAAAAGAGACCATATAACGAATTCAAAATTCTTTCTTTTTTGTTATTTCTTCGCGTGCAACCCTATACGAGACCTTGGCGGCTAAAAATAATGACATTTTGTCAAGAGCACCCTAAGCGAGACCAAAACCTGACATTTACACCCATAAGCGAGACGATGAGCATCCCCGTCGCATTCAAATGGGAGTTTACCCCCCCGCCCGGGAACACCACCACATTACGGACAGTCATTTGCTCCGAAGGAGACCATAGTTCATATAAACTCTGCCTCTTCGAATCCTCCTCCCTTAAAAATTTAAATTTGAAAAGGTTTCAGATTTTACTGAACGTTTTCTTAATAAATTCCGCACAGTTCTATATGTTTCTCTATTTATTCCAAACGATCAAAGCAAGGACTGAAACAATAGCCGAACAGTTTAATTTTGATATGCAGTATGCACTATCAGCTGTCATCGTGCATGATTCACAGTCTACTGCAAAGTATATTTTGTAATATATTAATTTTTCTTGGTCACGTTTTGTTGAAATCGGAAGTTTTAAAAGGAATGTCATTTGATATCTACATCCAAAGAAAGGAAGACACAAGGAGCCTCAGGGATAAGACAAATTAAAGAAAAATGTGTTTAACTTTACCTTTGATTAGACCTTTCAGCAAGATATCATATACCTATCTAATCTCGCTATTAGTGGTTATCGGTAAGATTAAAAAAGAGCGTGAAAGAAATTCGAAAGGTGTGGACATGCTATCGTTTAACCGGCCATGCCGAGACAATGATTTTTTTTGTTAATTCTGTGGTTGTGATTATTTAAATTTATGCTGACCTAATGCATTTTCCAAGCACTTTCCAACTCGAGGAACGTCAAACAAATTCTATTTTAGGGCACGTTTCTGAGAACGGAAGTTCACTCAAACGTACACCCTACGCAGGGGATGTGCTAAGAGCTAAGAGGGAAAGAAAATATTGTCACGGAGTGAGCCTTATTTTAACACCATGATGTCATAAAATGTGGCAATGTGGAGCCTCGTACAAATACTGAAAAATATATTGATTTTTTTTATTTAAACTGTGCTCTAACTTAGCCATTAGCGCAGATGACGCTTTAAAAGGTTAGAATTTTTTATTATTCATTTTTGCCGCCAACACCTGCGGTTTTATTTGATCATCGATTTAAGACGAATGGCAGTGAGAAATTATGATCAGTGACTTCCCGCTTCATTTGACGAACACTTTGCACAGACGCTTTACAATCTCGCATTTGATCGCGTTGCCGGTGAATCTAGACGCTAAGGAAGGTGAGATAGACTTTAACTAGTTTTTTTTCATAGTTTTCAGCGTTAGAATTATCGGCTTTTGCTCAACTGGAATTTCATCCCGGCGCTGTCGCGTGTTGTTTGTGTTTATTGTGGATCAAATATAACAAACATAAACCTCAATGCTCAATTTCCTCCTGTTTCTAAAACGGTAGCCAGTAGCAAGAACGTCTGTAGTTATTTTCAGTTTCCCCGGGAAACGGAGAATCTGCGTTTTTTTGATCTTTGGAGAGGTCATTTAGGCTACTTATGGATGTTGTGAATTTTTTTGGTTTGAAACTTATTGGTGTAACCTCAAGTGTTACGTTTTAACTAGTTTAGCTGATAAAGCTCATATAGTGCCTTAGTTCAGCTGAATAAAGGTGCATATAAAGTGAAAATTTATAGCGTACTGCGTTTCTCACAAGACGACTCTTTTAGGCAAGTGTAAGAAAAAAACCTTCAAAATGAATTTTTCTTGGGGAATATGTTCTTGCGGAAGTGGATAGCACATTTTCTATACAGTAGAGAGCCCAGAGTATTTTAAAATTCAGTATTTTTCGGAGTATTTTCTTGGACGAAGATATTGTGACTCTACATTAACGGCTGTTTAAAAATATTCACTGACAAAAAAAAAACATTAAATTCAATGAGAAAATACTTTAGACTGGGCTGCAGTGCATTAGCTATTACTTAGCAGGTGACAATTTCAAATTTTAACCTTTAATGCAAAAACTAAAAACAGTCCTGCCGATCAATAGCAATATGATATCTGGTGTATAAAGGAAATGTAAAGCATTCTGAATATCTCTCTTCTTATTACTTGATGGAAATTTGAACTGGCACAATTGTATTAATGTAATACTAAGAAAGTTTGAAGGATGAAACAACTGGCATTTTAAATTATCCTCTACGCCTTTAAAGGAAGATAGCTTTGAAGTGCCTCCATAACATTAGTTAGGCAATTACTATTTTCGTCCGCAATTATAATATGTTAATAATTTCATGAAGGTGCTCACTTTCTCTTTAACTTTATTACTTGTATTAAGTATGTAAGTAAGTAAGAAAGTAAGCTTCGCTGTGATTGGTTAGTTTTCAACAGCCGTTGATCCTTGCTTTTCCGGTAAATTGTCCCCTGTCGTACAGTGTTCCTGTTGAATGTCGTACAGTGTTCCTGTTGTCGAATGAATTTCAATGCATATGCGAATGTTAATATAATGCATTTACTGAAAAAGGGGAAGAAAAAAGCGAATACACAAAATTTTAATCCGAGAATAGCTTCAAACCCCGACAGTAAAGGGATCAACAATAGCAAAGGAAGCAAGAGATCCAATTTTCTTTCGACAACAAGTTGGGTGACTTGTGTTTCATATCATTAGCAGTAAGGCAAACAAGAGTAATTTTTGCCAGGACAACCCGACTATTGTCGGCAATTTTTTTTTTTGTTTCATCGGTACTCTCATCACCCAAACAGTACAAGGTCCCCATTTCCGATAGAATTTAAGTTCAACCCCATGCCGAAAGTTCTCATACACGTATGTTATTTTAACAAGCTCTTTAACTCCTCCCCGTTTACATGCCAAATAAGGGATGATGGGTTGATTGTTGTATTGATTGATTGATTGATTGATTGATTGATTGATTGATTGATTGATAGTTATTCACTGCATGGCCATTTCTGCAGCGTTTTCCAAGTTCCCGCTTCTCCCACCTTCACGGTCGCTAGTTATCATATACATACATGCATGCAACGCAAAAATTTAAGCGATCTTACCGTAATCATCAAATTTGAGAACCCGTTTTCCTTACATTAAGTCGAGTAAACAAAACAGAATGAATGTTTAAACAGCTTTCACCGTTTTGAATTTATACTGGTAATTCACAATTCCCTTAACGCAATTCAGATCGAACATGAAATTCAATGGTTTTATCAAAAAGCGTTTCTCGAGCAAAGCCCGGGAAGATTTTTTTTTCTGTCCCAGTAAACAAGGAAATCCTTTTATTGGAAAAATTAAAAGTTTCTGTTGATTTGTTTAAGTCAGTTTGGACAGCTTTGTGTAGAAACAGTCACGAAACATTGGCTACCATGTACGCAAACGGGAATTCCAAAGTGCTTCGCAGTTCGCACTTAGAAAATATTCTCTTTGACTGATTTTGAACATTTTTATAAACGACCACAAAAACTACCTAAAACCGACGGCCTTCAAAAAAAAAAAAATGGAGCAAACATTAAAGATTGAGCTGCACGCCGAAAACGTTTTAATAAGTTATCGATCAACCTGTCAAACTGACTGACCGCTTCCAATTTACACTAATGATATGCGTAGCATGTCGATCAGAGTAAACAGTGATACCGACGCGAGTGACGTGTCTGTCAAAAATAAAAAAGTAACCAGTCGCTTGTCTAAACAACTTAAGAACCGCACAAGGTGGAACTTAGTGTCCTTCCGAATATCATCTCCTATGGTTTACCCGTACTTCAGTTGATGAACAGTTTGTGTAGTGGTTTAACAGTATTCTGAATTTGTACAGCCAAGTTACGGTGAGCTGAAAGATTTTTATATAAAAGATACATTAGTCGAAATTTTTAAAACAGAATGGTTTCAAATTTCGCTTGCGAATTATCAGTTCCCCGTAGGTACAGAAAAAAATTCTCGTTTAAAAAAGGAAACCCTTTTATTACGCTAACTTTTAGGAATGCGAAGACTTAAGCTATAGGTTTCAGAAACAATACCCAGTCAAGCCCAACAAACATTTTATCTTTTCAAGTTCAACCATATATCCGAGAATTATCCGTAACGTTTTAAAATTTATGATTCCTGCTTCCATATATAAGAGAATTATCCATAACGTTTTAAAATTTATGATTCCTGCTTATTTCGTCGGTGAAAAGTTAAACGGTCGTAAAATCCACTAAAGAATAGAAATGCATTGCCAAAGTACGTAAATAGAAAAAAAATACGTTGCAATATGGAAGGACAGTTTCCATTCAACAGTTAGACGACTAGCCCGAGGTTTCTATGAGCGAAAAGTCAACGAGGCGAAGGAAGCGAGGGTGAGCAGTCTTAGTGTTTTAGTAGAAAATGTAAACTGACTGCAGTCCAAAACGTACAATTTTATGTACTCTTACGCAAAAAATTAAGAAAAATTGTCCCGTTAAAGATAAACGCGATCGATCAGCGATTAGTAATATATAGAGGATAATACATGGTTGCACGGAGATATGAAATTCATCTTCGAGAGTTCAACGCGAATAGAACACGAGAAGAGAAATTTCATATCTCCAAGCAACAATGTATTATTTTGACGATTTTCCGAAGATTTACGACCATTTTCCGAAGATTTCCGAAGATTTTCAAAATGTGGTCTAGTAGTCATACGAATGTTCCCGAACATTTTCCGAACGTTTACGAAAATTTCCGAAGATTGCCGAGGAAGATCCGAACATGTTTTGACTTAATGTCGATAAACTTTGGCTCATTCAGCATTGAAATATGGCAAACTCGTCAGCAAACGTGATGAAATGGATATCTTCACATGTGAAAGATATGATATCTCACATGTGAAGATATGATTTTTCTCAGCAAGAGAAATCCTGGTAACTTACTCTAGTTTATGAAATAAATAGATTTAGCTAAGCCTAAAAAGGGAGCTCCACATATACATTTTCATAGCCTAAATAAATCGTCAAAAATGTAGTACTTGTTCCCGCGATCCAATGGAAAAACAATTATCTAGTCAGTGGTCAACTTCAAAAAAACTTGAGCCCGCGATGGATGTCTAATGTGAAAGATGTAACCAAGGCAGCATGCCCATCGATGTATTTTTTGGAGAATGGCGGCCATGTTACGCGACATTGTACGACGCACGTAGAGCGCACGCGCACGCGAACCATCCCGCTAATTAAAACTCAAAAAAAAAAAAATCTATACAATGCATGCATGATTCTCCTATTTCTATGGTTATGGGATTCGTTCGTTTTTATCCACCGGCAAGAAAATGTCCCATCACAAAGTTAAATGCACTGCAAAGGGAAGCCATAATTCTTTTTGTGTTGAAATTAGATAGATCTGCTTGTCGATTTGCTGACTGGTTTGGGAATCTTTATGCATATACCGTTGTGCAGAACGTTACACAAAGAACAACTGAGGTAATAGCTTGAACATACAAATTGACGGGAAAATAACATGACCTTCACGACACTGAGCGACTCTCAAAAGGAAACTATTAAAATAGCTTTCTCGAAGTAAAGCTACAGAATCCTCTGTCGAGGACGGACAAAGATAAATAGGTCATTCGTTATTCAATACAGCGGTGCAGAACAGAGACGCAACTGTATAAAAACAGCCGGGCCCGGAGTCAGATATATCTGAAATGCAAGTATATCTTAACGAATAGTTTTAGACCTTGCCCTTTCATAGCTAAGATTTTGTAGATAGAAATGAGCGTGCACGAGCGCAAGCAAAACATGCAGCAAATTACAAAGGTGTCAAACTCCACAAACGAGAATTCGTGCAGAGCTTCACTATGACTTGTACACATTTGCTATCCCGCAGTCTCATGGCTTCATTCAACTTCAAACGCCTTCCAACAATGAAGCATGTAATGCCCTTCAGAAACAAGTTGGAAGCAAAACAGCACATGCAGTTGGGAAGACCGAATTTAAAAATAAATGTAATGTAGGCCTGTAAACCTGGTATTACGGTGTGCCTCGTCTGTATCGTTTCGCGGAATTTGGCCCGCGGTTGAGCTGCGGGTGTCAATTTCCATTCTAACGCAGCTCCTTATTGGCTATCTTTTATACAATAGACAGATGCTGATTGGTTTCTTCAAAACAAAGGCTAACCGCCGGCGAACGGAAGTAGCAGCTCAGTTGAGCTGACGTTCATGGGGGCAGGAACGCGTAAGACGTCTTCGTAGGAGGCTAGTTGGGATGTGAATGATAAGACTGTTTTGGCATGCCCAAACAGAAAATTTCCGAAATAAACGAAACGTCTTGAAGGTACTTCAAAATTCCCAACCAGAAAATCCGAAAGGAAAATGTGTTTACCATTTGCAATTCGCCACCAGTTTCAGGCCCTACGCCAAATAAATGCCAAAAAGTTGCTTCTGTAATGGAATTGGTTTCTTCCAAAACGATTTCCAGTAGGGAATGTAGCTGCCAACTCTTGAGCAAGAACATCCGAAGTGTTTTTGGTCATTTAAAAGTGCGATCTGAACTCATTAAATTTCCGAAGGGATAAGTGGCAAAATAATTTTAGGGATAAGAGATAACTGGCAAAATATTTTAAGGGATAAGATTATTAGTTTTAGGGATAGTGAAGAACAAGTTCGGTTAAGTTCGGGTTCTGTATTTATCGCACTCGACTTGTACTTTGTACATATTTTCTGATTGGTTTTAACGCTCTTGATCGATTATCGGTCGTCATTAGTCAGTTCAAACGACATTTTGCACCGAGTTCATTGCTATTGTTCCGGGGGACTTCGTGTGACCACATTTCTCTTGTTTAATAAAAGAGTTAGATGAAGTTACGGCATGTATTTACAAACAAGGCCATGAAAAAATAAACCAACATTGAAATGGTCCTTTTTGACCAAAACAGAAGTAAAGGATCTTTTTTCTTCCTTCGTTACCTGAAATCGTGCGGTTTCGATCAAAAGCGGCCAATGATGAAAACTAGAATTTCCATGTGGTAGGATATTTTCCATCGACATCGACAACCTCGGCTAATAGGTAAGTTTCGATGCGAATAAATGTGGTTTAGTTTCATAATTTTTAAAATTGGCTGGTTATGATCCATCTTTCATAATATCAAGGTCACCAGGGCCATATGCGTTGAGCATGTCGATGACTTCTGCCTGGTCGAATAATGAATAATGGGAGATCAGACATTGCGTTGAGTTTTACTTTAGCTTTGATGTTGTTTATCTGCTTTATAACTTCAAGAAATGAAGAAGAATTCAAGAGCTTTTTGGATGGTGGCGATTAGTGTCTGTGAACCGTTAATGTTCGTTGACTTCTATCACCACTTGGATGTCAAGGATTGAATTTCGGTCATTTCGGCACAAATTAAATGAATGGTTTAGAAATAAAAAATTACAAGAAAACGGTCTTGCAGATTTTTCGTTTTTAGCAAATATGCTTTCCGATATTGCCATTTTTCCTTTTATTTAGTGTGAGATAGAAAGGCTAATTGTAGCTAATTTATTATTGCAACTAGATCAGGGAGACGCTCAGTCATGAACAAAAACTGCTCATATTGTGTCTGTTACTAACTTACATTAAAACCAAAACCAAAATAGCCATTCTAACCTGCCACCAAACCCAAGAACCAATTGAACTTTAAGCTGATACACTGAATGTAGTTTACATCATCATTATTATCATTGTGCCATCTCTGAACGTCAAGACTGTTTAGGTTGCAACGCTTGCTGATTCCAAACCTCTCTCGTGATCTAAAGAAACCACAGCTGTTGTTTCCTGCAGCGCGGCATATTCGGTTTTCTTTTTTGCATTACTTTTGTTCGAATTGGTATGTCTTATTCTCTTCAAAAATTATACGAACATGGTAGATGATAACCAAAACAAAAGAGAACTATTTTAATTTATGTCGAACACTAAATACTATTTTTAAGCAGAATCCATTGACTCTGTGATGGAAGCAATTACAATTCATAACCGATTTTTATAATGTAACCCTAATTAATTAATTAATCATACTGTTCATAGTATATATTTTAATTAATATTACTTATTTGGTTTGTTAGGCGCATTTGATCATATTTACATGTTAATTTGCGCCTTAGAAATATTAAATATTATTATTATTACTAAACGACATGGAGATCGGTGCCTAAATCTGTAAATTATTATTATCTAAGAGTGTTTTACATGTTTTACAATGTGGGCTGAGCTGGCATCCAAGAAAAAGGAAGCGTTAAGATATGCAGTAACGACAGTCACTATCCCGGCAGAGGAATTAGACTCCCGCAGCTCTAGGACAATTAGTCTCAAAGCAAAACAGAAAAAGGACGACATGTATATTGCATCTGTTGAGAAATTTATGCTGGGCTTCACTTTTTCACTTTCGTTTGTGGGAAAAACTCCAACAGAGATACTTTTAGGGATAAGAGATAACTGTGCCCAGAATTACATGGATAAGGAATAACTGAACCCCCTCCCCCCTAACAGGACCTCGCTGTTAGGTAAAGTTATCTGTCCTTCTTGTAATCGAGAAGTAATTCCTTTAGTAACACAACAATATTACAGTGGAACGCCCACATTTTGCTGAAAAGAGCAAAAGTAATAGAATGATAGGGCCATTGGAGCAACTATACGCTTCCATTGAAACACATAAAAACGGACCTTCATGATGTTTCCATGAGAATATTTCTAAATCGAGAAATGAAGAATTCTTAATATTTGCATCTATCATAGTAAGTCGATCTTTCTTTAAATTTATGTAATAAAAAAGGGGGGTCGCCATGTTCATTTTAAAGAAAACGACCATTTATTTCCTTACCGAGCTTTTCCTGAAGGAAACCCCCTAGTGTTCTTTGGCCGCGCGCTCGTGCGCGCGCTAAATGGCGCCAAAATTTATGCGCAGAAAGGATGCGCAATGCAGTTCACTGGAATCACCTTAACTACGAAATATATCGACGTCTCTTTCGTCAACAAAACCATGAGAGGTTAACGATGCCGTCTTATATTGCCGTGAGTTTATTTTGTTTTGCCTCGAGATAATTTTATTTTCCGGTGAGCAAATGTTATTTGGAAACACTATAAACTCAAGCAAAAAAATAAATAAAAGGGAGCTCCACTTTTAGGCCTGCCTTAATCTATATATTATCGCATTAGTATCAGTTCAACACGTGCAGAAGCTCAATACTTCCTCCCATACTACCTTTCGTTCTTGTCGCGTGAACTGCACTTGTGTCCTTTTTTTCCGACAACGTTTCGCGAAATAGCTGTATATTGTTATTAGAACAGCATGTTGGGAGGAGAATGATTACACAAGAACCAATTTCTTTCGGCCGTTAAGACTTAATTCCCCCCCCTCCCCTCCCCGAAATACTTAACTGTTTTGCGGTAAATGCGAAAAATTGGGACGTATTAAGACTTGATTTTGGTTAATATAAAATTTTCGTAAAGCACCTTGATGTTGCCACATAATTCATTTGATGTTTCTTTGACCACCAAGGTACTGAACGCTCTATTCAAACAGCATCTACTTGGCATCCCTTTAAAATTTAAATTTAAAAAGGTTTCAGGTTCTACTGAACGTTTTCTTAATAAACTCTGCACAGTTTTATATGTTTCTATGTTTATTCCAAACGATCAAAGCAAGGACTGAAACAAATATACAGCCGAACACTTCCAGCTTTCATCATGCATGATACACAAGCGACAGTTTACTGCCGAACTTCGTTTTGTGATATATTTTCTTGGTCGCGTTTTGTTGAAATCGGAAGTTCAGTTTAAAAGAAATGTCATTTGATATCTACATCCAAACAAAGGAAGACACCAGGAGCCTCAGAGAAAACACAAATTAAAGAAAACTGTGTCGCTAAAAAAACTTTACCTTTGATTAGACCTTTCAGCAAGATATCATGTATCTATCTAATCTCGCTATTAGTGTTTATCGGAAAGATTAAAAAAGATCGTAAAAGAAATTCGAAAGCTGTGGACATGCTATCGTTTAACCGGCCATGGCGAGACAAATATTTTTTTGTTAATTCTGCGGTTTTGATAATTAAAATTTATGCTGGCCTAATACATTTTCCAAGCACTTTACAACACGAGGAACGTCGAAAAAATTCTATTTTATGGTACGCTTGTGTGAACGGAAGTTTACCCAGACGTATATCCTGGGCAGAAGGGTTAAAGAAAAATGTGTCGCTAAGAAAACTTTACCTTTGATTAGACCTTTCAGCAAGATATCATGTATCTATCTAATCTCGCTATTAGTGTTTATCAGAAAGATTAAAAAAGATCGTAAAAGAAATTCGAAAGCTGTGGACATGCTAATTCTGCGGTTTTGAAAATTAAAATTTATGCTGGCCTGATACATTTTCCAAGCACTTTACAACACGAGGAACGTCGAAAAAATTCTATTTTATGGCACGCTTGTGTGAACGGAAGTTTACCCAGACGTATATCCTGGGCAGAAGGGTGTACTGAGAGGGAAAGAAAATATATGTCAAGCCTTATTTAACACCAAGCTGTCATAGAACGTGACAATGTGGCAATTTGTTGAACATCGTACAAATACCGAAAAATACATTGATTTTTTTACTTATTTAAACTGTGTTCCAACTTAGCCATTAGCGCAGGTGAAGCTTTAAAAGGTTAGAATTTTTTGATTATTGATTTTTACCGCCTACACCTGCTGTTTATTTGAGCAGAACTTGTGATCAGGGATCTTCCCGCCTCATTTGATTAACACTTTGGATGGACGCTTTACAATCTCACATTTGATCGCGTAGCCGGCAAATCTAGACGCTAACGAAGGTGAGATAAATTTTAAGTAGTTTTATTGCAGTTTTCAGCGTTAGAGTTCTCTTTTGCTCAACTGGAATTTCAAACTGGCGTCCTCACGTTTTGACATTGTTTGCTGTGGATCGAAATATAACAAACGAAAACCTTAGTCTCAATTTCCTCGTGTCTGTAAAACGATAGCCAGTTGCAAGAATTAATGCCTGTAATTATTTTCAGTTTTCAGTTTTCACGGGAATCGCTTCAAACCCCGGCAGTAAAGGATCAACAATAACAAAGTGAGCAAGAGATCTAAATTTCTTTCGACGACAAGCTCAGTGACTTGTGTTTCATATCATTAGCAGTAAGGTAAACAAGAGTAATTTTTGCAAGGACAAACCGACTATTGTAGTTTCTTTTCTGGCAAATTTTTCTTTTCATCGGAACTCTCATCACCCAAAATGCAAGTTTCCCATTTCTGATAGAATTTAAGTTCAACCCAATGCCGAAAGTTCTCATGCACGTACGTTATTTTAACAAGCTCTTTAACTCCTCCCCGTTTACATGCTAAATAGAATGAATGTTTAAACAGCTTTCACCGTTTTGAATTCGTACTGGTAATTTACTTAATTCGCCTCAAGCAATTCAGATAGAACATAAAATTTACTGTTTTGATCAAAAGCGTTTCTTGAGCAAAGCCCGGAAAGATTCTTTATTTCTGTCACAATGAACAAGGAAATCCTTTTATTCGATAAATTAAAAGTTTCTGTTGATTTGTTAAAGTCAATTTGGAGAGCTTTGTGTAGAAACAGTCACGAAACATTGGCTACCATGTACGCAAACAGGAATTCGCATCTTGAAAATATTCTGACTGATTTTCAACATTTTCATAAACGAGGTAAGGGCACTGAGTACAAAAAATTACTAAACCGACAGTCAAGAAAGATGGAGCAAATTAACGTCAAAAATATTTTTTATAAGTTAGCGATCAACCCGTCAAACTGACTGACCGCTTCCAATTTACACTAATGATATGCCTAGCATGTCGATCAGAGTAAACAGTGATGCCGACGCAAGTGCCGTGCCTGTCAGGGATAAAAGTAGCCAGTCGCTTGTGTAAACAACTTGAGAATCGCATAAAGTAGAACTTAAATATTTCGTATGGTTTACCTGTACTTCAGTTGATGAACAGTTTGTGCTGTGGTTTAACAGTATTCTAAATTTGTACAGCCAAGTTACGGTGAGCTGAAAGATTTTTACATAAAATATTCATTAATCGAAATTTTTAAAACAGAATGGTTTCAAATTTCGCTTGCGAATTATCAGTTCCACGTAGGGACAAAAAAAATCTCATTTAAAAAAGGAAATTCTTTTTAGTAATCAGGTGAAGACATAAGCTAGATTTCAGAAATGATACCCAGTCAAGCGCGACAAACATTCAATATTTTCAAGTTCAACCATATATGCGAACTATCCAACTTTTTAAAAGTCATGATTCCTAATTATTTCGTCGGTGAAAATTTTAACGGCTGTAAAATGCACTAAAGTATAGTAATGCATTGCCAAAGTAAATAGAAAAAAGTTACGAATCGTTACGAGGCACAGCCGAGTTGACTTTCGTTCATAGAAAGCGAGGGCAAGTAGTCAAATTGTTTTAGTAGAAACTTTAAACTAATTTCAGTCCAAACCTACAATTTTATGTACTTTTAGGGCCAAAAATGAAGACCAGTTGTCCCTTTAAAGAGAAACGCGGACGCGATCGTGTTCTATCAGCGATTAGTAGAATTCTACTAGTACACTAATGCAAATGCTGCAATGTGATTGGCTGAGCTATTGAACACTATCAGCCATTAGTGTGCAGTTGCCGAAGGTCGTCCACAAAATGCGACGTTTTTATCGTTTTTCCGAAGTTTTGGAAGGAAGTTTAGATGTAAATGGATAAAAAAATTCCCGAGAAGACTAAAAGAAGGACATTAGCGGTTTCTTGACTTTAAAAGCTTGAAATTATTGAAAAACGGGTGCACGCGCGTAAACAACTGCAAATTTACCAAGGACAATTCAATGCGTGCGATTTTGTTAAAGCGTTTAATAGTTCGATAATGCGTAGAAAAATAATTAGAAACCATTATTTGCGTTTATTTCAGTTAGAATTCTACTAAAACAATTAGATTATTCGCTCTCAATTTCTATGAGGTGATAGTTGATTCGGCCTGCGGCCTCATCAACTATCACCTCATAGAAATCTCGAGCTCATAATCTAATTGTTAATTAGTATAAATCTACATTCGAATGTATATCACGAACGCTGTTCTCTGATTAGCTACACTACTTACTTTACCATCTTTTCTGCTGTAAAAAGTGAGTAGACAAACAGTGTGCGATTGTCAAAAAATGGCCGTTGCCTCTTCGCGTTTTGAATGTGTCTGTGAAGAGGATTCCGGATAGTGTACTGGCCGAGACAATTCCAGAGAAGACAAAGGTTGTTTACCGTTTACTTAAAAATTCTGGAAATTTCGGTTGGGATGTAAATTGGAAAACCATGCGTTTGAGTTTTCATGGTTATCGTGGCTAGCGGCATGGCTCGCGGGGCGTGCGCTCTGCATACATACGTTCGTGCGTGCGTACGAAGTCGGGCAACATGGCGGCCATACTCCAGAAAAAGCTTGACCTGGGCATCGTATACAGCTATTTCGAGAAACGTTGTCGGAAAAAAGTACAAAACTGCACAAGCCAATTTCGAAAGGTAGTATGGGTAGACGTATTGAGATACTGCGCATGTTGAATACCAATGAGATATTATAACAACAAAATAAGTGCGAATTTCAGGTCTTCTTTCTTTTCAGACATGTAGAAACAAGGTACGTTTAGCCCCTATGAAGTTTAGAAGGATTTTCCTTACTCAAAGGCATGCGACAGTAAAAATAAAGTTAAAGATATTGGCCCCTGAGAGGAAAAACAAATTTTCCACGTGCAAAAATACAAACTTGGCCAACATGCAAAACTAGGCCAATATGCAAAATTCCAGTGAATACCCATACCACCTTTTGGTCTTGTCGCGTGCACCTTGATGTTTTTTTCCGACAACCTTTCTCGAAATAGCTGTGTGTTTGACATTGAACATCCACCTTTCGTTGAAAATAACCCATCGTAGAAGTTTGTAGGACACTGCGCATTTTTTTCTTTCACGTTAAAAATCGACTAGGGATATTTCATTTGGCCTAAACGAATCGATTACAAAATCGTTGGCGTTTGATCAGCGCGGTGAATGAAAACATGTGAAGAAAGTGAGCAGCAGAAAATACTTCTTTGTTATTATTTTTCACCCTATCACATCACAATTTTTTTATACTTCAGAGATGTTTTTCTCACATCCAAAATATGATCAGGACATTTCATATCAACTTAAACGAAGCGATTGCATGAAAAGGCGGCAAAATCGTTGGCACGCTGTTCCTGAATGAAAGACGTGAAGAAAGCTGCTGGAGAACATAGATCTTCGTGAATATTTCTCGCTCGGTTTACCCATCTATATCACGGAAACTTATGCCAAATGATTTAGGACAACCTCTTAACGGGCAGATCCAAAATAATTGCCGTCTTTACATGATATATCGGACTACAAGTCAAAAAGAGGGACAGTTGATGTCTACGGTTCGACCTGCGGCTGAGCAAGGCTGAAAATTAATTGAGCTCAAATAAAAGTCAACGAACTCAGAGCCGATCAAGTTCACTGAAGAGAAGGATAAAAGACTGTTAAAGGCTACACCGATGGAAAGAGAGGAATTGATCTTCGCTGATAATTCATATTATGTATAATTATGTCGGTGGTGTTGAAATAATTAAGCTTATCAGTGAGTGAGTTGAAATCTCGTACGCGTGATTTCAGATGTATAAACGAATGTTTCGCCGGGTTCGTTGCGAGTTTCCCGTGCTTGGCTCAGTGAGTTCAGACTTTACCTACCCCATATTTGCTTACCAGAAATGAAGAAAATTCATTCAGTTCTCTGCATAAAATTCTCTAAGGTATTTAGCAACGCGTGCGATAAAACAGAATTTGTTAATCATGCAACCAAACCGCAAAGAAAAGAAGACGGTTCAAAACAACATTACAAGTGAGCTTATTCTAAGTAAGCGTCCACCACTTTCACAATCACAAACTGCCACAATTCTTACACAAAAACTGCTATAAAATGATTTACATAACAATTTGCATATATATACTTTGTTTTGCCGCAGTGATTTTTGAGTCTAATGCGCATGCGCATTAGACTCTATGTAGTAGAAAAATGCTGTTAGCAATCCCAAGGGAATGGTTCGGGATCGATAATCGTTCGGTGTAATTGTGCTTAAACAATAACTCGTCTCATTGCGGGCTTGGTGCGGTGATCGTAATCCACTCAGGAAGCAAGGATGTTCAGTTAACGAAGCAACAGTCGAACGGAGCTCGAGCACGACACGCACTTGTAAAAGAAATTGTCATGTATGTAATTGGAGTAAATGTTTTACAGTGCAAAATAATAAGAATCCTCTTTTTCAAGTGTGAAGCCACTGAAAATGTTCTCCTTCCAGCTGCATGATTTTTTATAATCCCTGGGAAACGCAACGTGAAATCGACATCTTTTGATGAAAAAAATCCGGAAGTGACATTTGTGTTCATAAACAAAAAATAACTTTGAAAAAAATGGAAAATTAAATAAGATTGTAGTCAGCAATTGATTGTTCAATTCAACTGAAGCAGGATTTCATTCACAGAATGCAACTTTCATTAAAAAGAGTTTTATTTTCACCATTCAAGATTCAATCTAGAGCTTAAAAACAGGACAGTGTAATCAAATTACATTTCGCGCGAAATTTGCATAAATATTGAAACTTGCCAAAAAGTAGTCAAGACAGAATGAAAACTCGCCTTAATAGTTATTGAATTCTGATCTGATTGTCTGATAGCTGTCTCAGTGATGAAAACAAAACTCTTTCATAACTGCATATTTCGCTTAATTAAATTACATTCTGCACGCAATGTTTTCTTTGCTCTCCTGTGTCGAAACGTGTAAGGAAATTGAAATCTTTGTTGAGCAGTATTGCATAAATTGCAAAGGAATTGAAAAAATATATATTTTGGCTTATTTTGATGGGATTTAGGATATTTAGAATACTGAATAAGCGGCTGTATCTTGTCTATCTATGAGGCGGACCATTATTTTTTTGGAAGCTGGGGGATCAAAAATTTTTTCCAAGACAAACAATTTTTTTTTCTGTTTCGTTGTCTGTGAAAACATTTTTTTTCTGGTGTCATCTTCCTGCTGCAGACAATTTTTTCATGCCTGCAAAAAATTTAGTTGGGCTTTTTTTTTGCTTTTGCAAACAAAATTTCAGGATTCCCCTCCCCCCCCCCCCCCCCCCCCCTAAATCTGTACGGTCTTCCTATGGTCTACAACGGACTAATCTTTTAAACATGAATTGATGAACTCAAGCCCTAAGTAAAATGTTTTTCCTATTTCATTTATAACATTTCATCAACTTTCTTAATATATATACTTAAGGGAACAAATATTATCGACTTCTTCTGAACAACTCTTACTACCAAGCCTCTACTACACCTCTTGCTCTATGCCGTAAATACCGAAACTACTTCAACATATTTCAACCGCACTAACAATCCATGACGCATTAGACTCATGTACCCACTGAGTACTAGTTTTTCAGTTTGCCCTGACGTGAGTTAATTTTGATGTGTTAAGCAGCGAGTTCACTTTGTTTTTCTGTATTTTGTTTTTGCCTTGAGTTGATTTTTTTTTTGCCCTGGCTGTTTTGTAGTAAATCCAGACGATGTCAAGGCCCTTTTTACATTGAATTGTAAAGAGTTTTACTAAGATTTGTTGTGTGCGCCTTCGTGCGTACGTGATGAACCCAATAAATTGCACCCGTCAATTTCCATTTTAGAACCTGTCACAGGCAAGATAAGTCAAAGTCAGACGGGTAAACCACGAAATATATTGACGTTGCTTTCGTCCTCAAAAACCATGAGAAATTAAGTTTAACCATGAGCGATTAAAATTTATCTTGTAACCTATCCCGGGGGGGGGGGGGGGGGGGGGTACTCCCATAAATTTCGGATAGGGGTGTGCCGCGAAGGTTCTTAAACCCTGACCCTATTTAAGGATAAAGAAAACGAAAATTGATACCCTTTTTAAGGCTCAAACCCGAAAAATGACACCCTATTCAAGGAGAAGAGAAGCGATGGGTGACGATCCAAATAACGGCTAACCGCACAAGGCAAAACACAAATCTTTACAAAATCGCTTTGCTACTAGTTGAACGGATAGTTGGCATTTATTTTAGCTGATAGAATTTAGGTACCCTATCTAAGGATAACAGCGGGAACACAATGCCAAAAGGAGCAAAAATGATACCCTATTTAAGGACCGAGAACCTCAAAAACCATACCCTATCCCGCGGCACATACCTATATAGCCCATATATGGGAGTACCCCCCCCCCCCCCCCCGGGTAACCTATATGGGCCACTTTATAAGCTTAGAAATAATGCGGCTACTTATTTGGTAACACTGTAATTAATTCAAGCAAAAAAAAAAAAAAAGAAGATAAATGGGAACTCTGCTTTTATGCCTGCCTAAATCTATATATTACTCCAATAAATGCTGATTTTATGAATTTATGCACTGCGTGGTATTTACGTTGTTGTTATGCAGGAATTTGGTTAAAACCGTTTTTTGTTTATTAATTTAAACACTATTTAGAAGTCTCTGTTATTGAGTTCTTCTTTCAAACGTTTACTAAAACTGGAAGGGTAGACACAGCAAAAACTTCAGTATTAGTCAGTATTATAAAAAAATAAATAAATTATAAAAGAAACAAACAAACAAATATTACAAATAGAACAGAAACATGTTAAGAATCCCAACTGGCCGGAGGATGACCAGTTGGCTACTAACAAAGCGCGTACAAGCAGTTGAATTCAGGACTACCTCAAAGAAAATCAAGATAGTGGCTAATTTAATTTCAGATGTCATTTCAAGAAATGAACATATGCTCCGATTCACCTGTTCCCCATTGGAGTGACTTAACATTTAAATACGAAACCACGCGGCAAAGAAACATCAACAGTGATGATGACTTTTAGTCGAAAACGTTCGGTTTTACATTTTAACTTATGTATATAATAGCCTTTGAACTTTTAAAGTTTTTATCTTCTTAGCGAACATTATGCGGAAAATGTTTTGCGGATATACTTTTTATTGTGTTTGAAATATATTTTCTTCTGGTTTTATCGAAGCGTTGGATTCGAAGCGAATATTGAATACACTTAAAAAGGGTATTACCTCAGCTACGGAATGCGCTGACGTTGCATCTTTCACTTCCGTTACGTGACTAATAATATCCTGCTTACTTTGCAAGCTTATTTCGCCAGAAGCGATGGTCGTTAATTAGTTGGAAACTTTGCGAGTATTTCCCGTCGGTTCAGGCAATTGAAGTGAATTCTTTGACTGTTTCATCGAAGCGAGTTCAGAGATCTGAAGGAAGGAAATTGTGCCTAGGTAAGCACTTGCAAGGACTACGTCATTGGTAGGGAAATTACCGCCGTACTAAAGATAGCCGTGAACAATGCAAAGCCTGAAATGAGAGACTCGCGTGACTACCTTCTTACGGCCTAACTCACGGTATAAACCAATTACATTTAATCGTGACTTTTACGTAAAGAAAATAGCTGTTATTAATAGCGTTCAAATAGTGGAATGTTTAATTCATGCCCATACATGTCCCAAACGAAGTTCCAGATTAAGACCATTACGTCATCATAAATGTCACAACGGCTATGGGCGATGGTGCAATATCGGATTGTGTGATTCGCGTGACTACTTTGCTAGTCGTTTGCTCTTGGTACAAAACAAATTTAATTTAACCGTGACTTTTCTGAGTAAGAAAACTGTTAATTAGCAAAAATGGAGTTAATTTAAAAAAGCGCGGTTTTAAGATGCTCGCATCTTCTTGTTCACAAGTGGCCGGGAGAGCCATTGATTAACCGCTATTAAATTCCAAAGTCTGACGTCAAGATTAAATTTGGTCAAGCTGATTATCTGTGATCAGGTCTTCCTGACGCAAACGAATTTATAACTAAGAGATCTCTTATCGAGCTTGACAAGGCAGTCTAAACAAGTAACGATTTAACCGCACACCATTATTAAAAATTAACAACAAAAGGCACGGAATTTTTCCACAAATGAGAAAACCATACCCAATACTCAGCTGAAAAGTAGGTTCATTTCGTTTCGTTTCGTTGCATTTCCATGAAAATACTCCATTGTCTTTTATCTCCTAGGCTAGAGTCCAAAAAGCACCAAAGTACAAGTA
Source organism: Meandrina meandrites (assembly GCA_963693305.1). NCBI lineage: Eukaryota > Metazoa > Cnidaria > Anthozoa > Scleractinia > Meandrinidae > Meandrina > Meandrina meandrites. The sequence goes on from OY855910.1 coordinate 10,010,227, forward strand.
ACAAAAGCTATATCTGTTTGACGAGAAATCTTGTATACTGCATACACACTGAAAATTTAATTCGATTACTTGATGGCTTAAAAAATTTGGATTATATTAAATAAAAAAAGTCGCGTTTCCATTTTGAAAAAAATAACACTGTGATTGGTATTCATCTGTATTAGCGCACTTGTTTCTTTCTCGGCGTTTCTTTAGCGAAAGCTATTTTGTAGGTCCGTACTTCATAGTCAAAGTAATCAAGCCGCTTACAATTTTATCGATGTTTCTCCTTTTTATTTTAATCAAGCATGGCGCGCGGCTATTTTTGGGAACGGAGGTACTCGTTTCTAAATCGAATTTTTGGGCATGTAAACCTGAACCGATTTTTCTGATTTTTATGTGATGTTTGGCAATCGAAATAGCAAATCTTCAATTTTTATAAAGATTTCAATTTTAGGGCGAACAAAGGAAACGGTTACGAGATGTAAACACTTTTGAAAAAATATATTTAGGAAAAAAACGAAAATATTTTCCAAACGTGACGATAGATTTTTTCTTGTTAATGTCAAAAAGTTCAAATTATCGAAGTCAGTGAATATGAGCAAGTTTCAACGAAATCTGCTGGGTGGAAATTGATGCACAGTTGACTGTTGAATTTTGGCTTCAATATATTATGCTTGTGAATTTTTGGGAGCTCTTACAACAACGCTTAAGCTATGGAGAAGAGGTTGACGGTGCGTAAATTATGAATTTTGAAATCTTTTTTTTTTTCGAATTAAAATAATCTACCGATTTTTTATTTTTATTTTTTATTTTTAAGCATGAGAAAATACAGCACATATGCAAACGGCTTTATTTAGTTTCGTGTAGTGTAGGAGGGAGGGAGGAAGGAAGGAAGGAAGGAAGGAAGGAAGGAAGGAAGGAAGGAAGGAAGGAAGGAAGGAAGGAAGGAAGGAAGGAAGGAAGGAAGGAAGGAAGGAAGGAAGGAAGGAAGGAAGGAAGGAAGGAAGGAAGGAAGGAAGGAAGGAAGGAATTTAATGTTATAACCAACTACCTGATGTCTTTCAGTCATTTAATGACAAACCTTGTTTATCAACAGAAAAATGGCATCTACAGTTACTATTACATTTACCGTCATGTACGCGATAACGATGCTTGTATCGTTGGTCGGCAACACTCTTCTAATCTACATCGTGTGGAAGAAACCTGACGCAAGATCACTGACCAGCTTCATGTTTGTCAACATGGCCGTTGCGGATTTACTGGTGACGTTGTTCGTGATGCCTTACTCCATTTCCGGTTTTTATTTGCAGGGCATGTGGCTTCTGCCTGGTGTCATTGGAGAAATCACGTGTAAAACAGTTTTATTCGTTGCCTTTTTCACAATAAGTACGTCCATTTTTTGCCTGACATTCATGGCGGTTGACAGGTTTTATGCCGTCATTTATCCACTCAAACGCCTTCTCTGGTTCCGAAGACCAAAAGTTCTTACACCAGTTGTCTGGATCTTGCCAATTGCTTTGATGTCTATCGTTCCGGTTTTTATCGTCTTCACTCCTCATAATTCGAAATACTACTGTTTTGCCGACTATACCACTTTGGGAGAAAAAGACAGAGCCATTCGTGGAATTTATATTTACTTTTTCGTGATCAATTACGTTTTTCCCGTAAGCATCATTTCCATCCTGTACACCATAACTGCTCGCAAGTTGTGGTTCCATGAGGCACCAGGGGATGACTTGAGCCAAAATCGCCAACAGCAGCAACAGACCAAGAAAAAAGTGGTTCGAATGCTCATCATCGTCTTCACCACGTTTGCTATCTGTTGGCTTCCTGGGCAGGTCTTTCAGCTCTATTACGCGATAACGGGGAACAATTTGCCAATTGTATCATCAGCCTGCTTTTGGTTCGGCTACCTTAACAGTGCCATTAACCCATGGTTGTACATTGGCTTGAACAACAAGATGCACAGTGCATTTTCCAGAATGACTGGTAACAAGGCGCGCTTGGGAAATCGCGGCGTGAAAAGGGAGAGTAAAGAGATAACGCCTACGGCGTGTAACGAGACCCAAGACACACGGGTGTAAATTAGTAAACGGTCATGAGTAATGTATCAGTTATTTTAATTTGATGACTTTTTAGCTTTATTGTGATATAAATCATTTGTAGTTTTGAGGGCCACAGGTTTGTTAGCTTTGTAACTTATACAAGGATACTCCCGAAACTAAACGGACTGTTTGAACAACGTGAGCGAAATCGTCTTCAAAATTAATTAAATGGTGATTCCACGTTTACCAGTCGATGGCAAAGATCTTCTGAAAGAGATATTTGTAACTGAGCAGTCAGTTTCGCCGTCAGTGGTCGTACAAGCTGAGGAGGCCTCTTAAAGTCTAAACTAAACATGCCTTAACGGTCAATGGTACCAATACCAGATACTTAACCCAATTTAGCCTTGCAGGGAGGAGAGTCACAAAGTGTCCGGTCTGATTTCGAACCCCGGGAGGGGGGAGAGTCCTCTACAAAAAAATGACGGGGGTGCTCGTCGTACCTTTAAGGGGTCAAGATATGTCAATTGGTACCGCTTAGGGTTTAAATATAAAAAGGCCACCGTTAGAGTTATCGCGGTAACTTTTAGGGTATTTTGCCTAAATTTTACAGACGTATGATTCTCCAGAAGAACTCCTGGTACCCCTGTGTGTGAAAATTATTTGGGGCCACGCCCACTAATCGAGATTTTGGTACCGTTCAGGAGTTCTTTTCAAAATTTTCTGGTAACACCCCCGTCATTTAAATGGGGGAGTCCGATTCCTTTTGTTGAGTGCTCCTAGAGCTTTCATATCCTTACTGAAAGAGTAGATAACTGGGTTTTTTTTTTACAACAACAAAAATAGATGTTAAAAATTGTTAAATAAATAGTCTATTATCAAAGCTAGTTACTAATATGAAAAAAGCAAAAAATAAAAAAAAAATGCAAAATATTATCTATACGTACATTTCCTCTATGATATTGGAGAGATTAATCATGAAGTTTGTTTTTCCCGCGAACGGCAAAAATTCCATCTGCCGTCTGCTGTTCAGCCCTTTATACGCGGGAATGAGTTAGCTTTGCGTTTGTCGTGAATGTATCATGTTTCCCCTGTTTTTCCGAGGAATTGTATTTTAGAATTCGATAAAAAGGTTATCAAATGAAAGGCAAGCTCACGTTTGCCGTTTACCGTACAACGTCATGCTTAATCTCTCTATTGCCTCAAAATTATCATGAGCTAGTTAGCAAGTGAGAGCGAAATAGAACTATAATCTTCATTGAATGTGTTTATTTGCCATATAAACAAAACAGTGAAAAAATCCGTAAAATTTATGTGCAGTTGTCAAGACAAGCAGACAAGTTTTTAAGGAAGCAGCAGCAGAGAAAAAAAGCAGCGACTCTGAGTAGATATATATACAATATTAACTTAGTCCTTGATTTCTGACTCAGCAGTTCCTAGATTGTAATGATAATAATACCGGAATAATAATAACAATAATAATAATAATAATAATAATAATAATAATAATAATAATAATTATAATAATAATAATCTTTATACTGGAGGCTCGGCTCACCGATGTGGTTTTCCTGAAAAAAAGATTGTCTTGTCGGGTAGGTAGGTAAGCCACTTTCTTTATAAAGATCGTCCATGAAGCTTTACAATATACCTATTTAATATTACCGATATCTTAGTGATACTTATACAGTGCAGTAAGTATAAATATCACCATGAAGTGCTGTGGCATTTTGTGAATAACTGATGCCGGTTCGTGGTATTTCTAAATTGTCCAGTAATGTCACTATTACTCAACAAGGACACTGCCAAAAGCAGCGTGTATTGTAAATACTAAAACATATCGATGGCGGGCAAGAAGAATTTAAAAGATAAAAAGCCAGACAAATACAGGTAATACAAACCACAAGTCCAAATCTAAAAACAAGAACTGTCAAACATAAATTTAAGGACTGGCAATGGTTATAAAAAACATGCTTTGCCGATTCTGCTTTTACTTGGAGAGACAAAACCGAAAACCGAATTTTATATTTAGGCAAACTTGAACCGGGACCGTAATATGTAGATTGATGATTTTCTTCGAATTCTTTTATCAGTTTGTGTAAGTTAATAGACTTATTTGCTTTATTTTGAAAATTAGTTAATAAAGATGTTAACATTAAGATGTGGTGGTTTTCTACCCAGCATACTAACTGACAATGAAACTGAAAAAAAAAAACACAACTGTTTTCTTGTGGAGGTCACGAGAAGCCTAGGCCAAAAACTCCTGTTTCTCACAAGCGTATTTATCTTTTCAGAATATGGACACAAAAGATATTACCTGACTAATAGGCCATTTCCGAATTACCTTTTGCCTCTGTTTCAAAATGCGTCTTCGTGTGAAAGCACTTAAATAAAAATGAGACACTGTTTACACGAACGCAGTTTCTTTTGTAGCGGTATCGAAAGCGATGCGGTTACGATCGAGACCGATCGAGACCGATATTGAAACCGAATCGTTTTGAAAACGCTGTCAAAAGTGGACTGTTACGTTTTCAGAACGATACGGTTTTATTGGTCGTGTAAACAGTGAAACCGCATCGGTTTAGGAAAGGTTACGTTTTTTTGGCACGACTTTGGCTGGCTTGCAAAGAGTAAACATTGTGAACCTCGCACGGACTGCAGTGCTTGCTTATACAGACTATACATTCACATTCGAAAACACTTGGAAAACGGCTAAATGGGCTCTACAGAAACACTTCGAAAACGTGTCGTTTTCGATGCGGTTTTGTTGTCATGAAACGGTATCAATTGGAAACCGCATTCGTGTAAACGTAGCCTGAGTTTCACCTGCACGTTCAGTTTCATGCAAATCAAGCCCATTTTTATTTCAATGGTTTCGCACGAGGACTCGTTTTGAAAACGAGGCAATGGGCAACTCGGAAACGACGAAATAAAATCGAGGTTTGAACCGCATATTATTTACGGGATGGGGAAAAGCAAAATAGTACGGCATTGAAAACAGGGCTAGAGCCACACTATAGTGCAGTAAAGTTAAGCTACAAAAATAACAATCCGAAGCATTAGAAGCGAGTCACACACTCGCATGCACAGAAAATCAGGATTCCAAAGTGTAAAAAGGCATGAGGCAAATAGGCAGAACTTATTTCCCTTGCTAAAAAGACCCAAATATATATTGTATATGTTAGAATTATGTGCAAGGACGTTAAGAAAGAGTATGACGAGAGATTGACGAACTGATCACCGACCAGACTACTCTAAAGAGTTTCAGATAAGACGTTAGTCACTCTATTGGGTATTTGCTTTTTACCTCGGTAAATCCAAAATTAATGTACAGTCAAGGTAGCATTTTAGTTTAAAGAAATGGGGATCAATTTTTTTATATATATTTCGTGATCAAGTGTCTTATTCTCAAAATGTTCATCGAATGAAGCGGTAAACCAATCACAGCAGCTAAAAGAATAAAATAGAGGGTCAGCTCCAAAACAAAATCCACTAATCGAAGCGACGAAAACTTTTAAAAGTTCGTTTAAAGATATAAAAGTGATAGGAAAGGAAAGGGGAAGGCAAACCGTTAACGAAAGAAAAATTATTTAACGATTTAAAGTTACTTTTACAAGGAAATCTGGCTAACTGTGGCCGGTGTCATTCATCACGAAAGCAAAGGACTACGCGGAAAGTTTGCAAGTTTACAAACTTCACAGACTACCGAAGTTACTTAGAATAACGGTTAGTTGCAGAAACTTTGCTTCGATATCCATGTCATTAATATTATTCCAGTCCGGTGAAAGCGTAACTGTTTGTGTTCCTTCTCTTATGATTGTTTCTGCGTTTTTATAAGTTTAGTGACCCACCCTCAATAAACATTCATTATTATCATTTATGAGGATCATATCCTCTGTTTTAATCATCAGATAGACCAAAATAAGACATTAAACTTAGGGCCGAAGGCAGGATTTTGATTGGATGGGTGTGAGCACTGGAAGCATGACCGTCTAGTTGGGCGGACCTTTGCGGCGCGTGAGGGGTTGCGAACCCCTCATGCCCGGCTTCAACTCCTCCACCCTGCCACTAGCTGGACTTATTCTCGGTCGTCGCGAGTTTAAAACCTTGATTTTGCTTTCTATATAGGCATCTGGTCTGCCTCCTGCTATTTGGGAGTTTTAGCCATGTTATGTTCATTTAAAATATTTACTTCCTCTGTTTCAGTGGCATGCCTATAAAGCTAAGTGCATGGCCACTATAAATAAAATTAGAAATTACTAAAAATAGACGGCCGCTTTAGTGACCAAAATGTGGCAGAGGGGTTAAATTCACATCACTTCCCCGCGAACAGGCAGCGTTTAACCGAGGCAACGGGCACGAAATATTAATACTTTGTCTGAGTACTGGGGAATAAATTTGCTGTTTTTTATATCATTTCCCTAGACGCTTTCTTCCTATTGTAAAATGATAGCTAATTGCCGTTTTGTTCAAATCGACTCTGCCTCACTATCAGCTGAAATCATCCGAAAGTAACGCGGAAGAAAAATAAGGTGAATGTATTACTTGGATCAATGATTTTAGCTGTATCATGGACATTACTGATATTTTACTTCAGTAGTTTTTGCTGAATCATGACCCGTTTGCTATGCACAATCCAGCCCCAAAGTTCAAAAACAAGTGGTTTCTTTGGTTAAGGAACATTGTCAGCATTCGCTGCAGCCTGAGAAGATCTCGCAAGTTTATTACAAAGCAACTTTTTACTCAAGTAAGTAAATAACTATACGTGTTTACATGTATATAGTTGAAACTCTCGACTTCTCGAACATTCCATAACTCAGACCAATTCTCATTTCCATTTCCCTAGTCGAAAACTGTCTACAGTTTAACCCCCGACCTTTCAAACCTCAGCTCCCGATTTCTCGAGCCAATCTTTGTCCCTTCGAGTTTAAAGAAACAAAGATTCCACAGTATGTTTTTTTTTGTTTACTATTGTCTACTTTCGCTTTAAGTTATAGATTGCATCTCCTTTAAAAATAGGTCCGCAATGCGTACGTGTGGGGGCTTGATAATTTCAAATTTGATTCTTCTTTTTTGTGAATTCATTTAGTACATTCAATTACCTTAAGGCTGCTATTTATTGCGGGAAATAATCTTTGCAATTTTTTGCAAATCGCCAAATTTAGTAGCCGCAGTAATTTCTACTCGCGAAATTTACCCTGTTTTGCAGTTTAAGCAAGATCAAAAAAGGACGCTTTTTGACGTTTTTCATATCTTTCATCTGAACACTTTCTCTTTAAGTTAACAGGTTCTTTTGGGTTACTTTTTCTTTTGTGATTCTCATGAACATGTACAACATCAGATTGACTATCACTGATTAAGACACCTTTGATTTCAAAAGGAACAACACCTGTTTGTAAGCATGACAACTGCAAATATGATACGAAGTTTTCAAGTCCTTCAATGCTGAGCAAAGTGCAAGTCCCAAATGAATGGGGCATCCTATGTAAATCCCTTGAATGAGAGTCAAAAATTTTAAAACTCTGCTGTGAAGTTTTAAAATTGCAACTGTATTAATACCAATAGTTAGCAAACAACAATTGTAGTTTTGCTGAGAAAAAAACCTCTTGAAGTGAATTTTGAAGAGACATAAACGGGCCATCGTTAGATGTCATAAACACACTTCCTGTTAACGACTCACTGTATTGTAATGTATACAATTTGTCAAAAAGTGAAACAATGCCTGGCACATCAGTTAAGAGCAAATAATCATTTATTCGCACAGAATATCTTATAGAAGTGTACAGGTTATTTCCAATACCCAAAATATTATTCAAAGTTGAAGAAGTCCACAAATTAACATCTTCTATATGATGGTAAATAATAGCACTAAGTGACATTGCTACACATTGTTTACCAGCATTTTCTCCAAAGAGCAATTCATTTCCTTGGCTGTAGTCAGCACATACTATACTGTTGTTGTTGGGTCAATGACATCAAATATTAGTATATACACACTCAGTGATCTTGGCTATTCCAGCAATCTGATTGGTTCGCTATCTCGGGCTAATGCCGCATTATTCACTCGCTAGCGAGTGGATAATGCATTATCCCATAAAACAGAAACAAAATGGCCGGCGTAAACTCACGTTTCGCTAGCATTTCGGAATCAAAAATAGTGCAAATAAAAGACGACAGCGAGCCAGAAAACACCAAGAAGGCAACGAACTCTGGCCTAAAAGTTTTTAAAGATAAGTGAAGAAGTCATGTTTTGCAAACAAGTGTTTTTCAGTTTGTTTATCGAGATAATTACTGTGATCAGTTCAACCTATCGCTAAATAGGCAGCAATTAATCTTCACGACTACAATTTGTCTCATTACGAGTATTTTTGTAGACTGGTTTGCCTGACAGAACGAATTTCTCACCGAAATCGAGGAAATAGAAAAAGAAGAATTGAAGTTTTATATCTCCGCAAGAAAACAAGACAGGTCATATTACAACAAGGTAACACTCACCTCGATTCGAGCTGCCATTGACAGGCACCTTCGCAACGAGCCAAACAACAAGCCTTTCTCGATAACTTCGAAGACTTTCGAAAACTTTGTTTGATCAGTTATCGATTTCCAAGCAGACTTTCGATTAAAGTTCCCGATTTGAACTGTGTAAAAGGACCATTTTGACGAAGATTTTATCGAAGATTGTGTATTTGCCATGTTAAAAGAATCTGTAAATAGTTTTGTACGTGTTTCACGCATGAATTGGGACGTCAAATTAGACGTCAATAACATTGCCTTTCATAGGTTTCCTTTTGAAAATGCCTAGATTGTCTGTTTTGAGATCACTTCGTGTGTATATACTAAAACAATTATTCTTTTCAATCTCGGTGAATAGCGGCAGAATATTTATTCTATTCTGCCACTATTCACCTCGATTTCAAAGAATAATTGTTAATTGTAGGGCCTGGATTTTCCTCCACATCATTTGCTTGTCTTATAATCAATTGATTATAAATATTGTAGAATGTCATTTGTGTGAACCAAAACTTCACTTCGTTCCACATTTTGTATTGTCCAACAACTTGTTTCAACGTTGGTAAGTAAAACACATTCAAATAAAACATCATTAACATCACGTTCCAAAGTTGTCATGACTGCCGATCCTGGACCGATATTGTTCAACTGACATCCCCATAGTCTTTTAAATCTCCAGCTACGGTTTTTAAACAGTACAAAAAGAAACCACACGAAACGACACGCCAAAATCCAATATGGCCGATTTCTACTCGACACGCACCGCCGACCTCATCCCCAGGCTCTCTCTCATTTTCTTTCCCGTCTCCGGCCTCAGGCTCTTTCGCAGAAGACCACGTGACACAAGCAAACCCACGCACAAATAAATAAATAAATAAATCCCTCAGTCGACGCCAATGTGCGGGCTTTGCCCCCACAAAAATGATTTCTCAGGAGTTTGCTTTTCGTTGTAAGCCTGTGCCACAACGAACAAGGAAAAGGGAATATTTATGTGGGTGAACACGGGGAGGAGGAGGGATAAGGCAAACACGTTTTGAATTAATTTACTGTGCAAAGATCAGTGTGAGTTAAGTGTGTTTGACCTCCTGTCAGAAAAAAAAACTGAACTAATTTCCACCAAGCTAGTTTGTTATTTCGTGAGTCCTTTATTGACCTTTATTATTGTTTTTTTTTTCTTTTTTCTTTTTAATTAACTGCTATTCATAACTGAAATTGCACGGGGAGCTAACTAGAAAACCTATCGGTTTATTTAGCTTCCCAGCTCGCCTCCTTAAATACTAAACTCCAGATACAATACCAGGTCGACTAAAATAGAATGTAGAATGTAATAGAATGCAAAAATCTTAGTATATGAGCTCAAAACCAATGTTCGTAATAATAATTATTCTTACTAACGTCACATCAGCGTAAATCGATCACGTGACCAACGATCGCACAAAGTAAGTAATGCGAAGAAAGAATTTGGCTAAATACACTTGCGTCAGTGATTTTTGCTGTATCATGGTCATTCAGTAGTTTTCGCTGAATCATGATTCGTTTGCTAGACACGAGTCCAACCCATTTTAAAGATAAACGCATGTTCTTTGTGAAGCATTATTGTTTGTCTTCGCTGTAGCCAGAGCGGATCTCAAACGTTTTTCCCAACGTCAGTATTGGGTAAGCTAAGTGAGTGAAATGTCTATTCAAATGTTGTTTTAGTCTTTTCAAAAAGCTTTCCCGGAGGCTTGCTTGTCACTGTAAATAGATGAAATATAACAAAATCGTTTTGGATTGTTTTTCAAACACAGATAAGGATACGTCTATAATACATGGACCAAAACCAGTTTTTTGCGCGCCTATTATATTAACCTAGGTGTTCGTGTTTAAAAGCAGTTGATGGTAAAGTAGTATATTTGATTTAATTTTTGTTTTTTTTTCCTTGCCAGACGAGCTGAGTCTAAGCCATGAAGATATACATTGGTCTTGTGTTGATGTGCCTTGTTTCTTTGCAAGCTTCACAAGTAAGTTTGTAATATAAGATTAATAAAAAACCTGAAATCCGAATTGTGTGGCCATTTGATCGCACGCACTTTTAGTTTCTTCTAACATAGGACATTAAAAGTTACGCTAAACAGGTTTCATTTTTAAAGAAAAATGGTGCTGTGATTGATGAAAAAAAAATCAGTCCGTTAAACTTGGCATGGTTATCCCTTTATCGCGAAGATTTCTAAGCTTACTTCAAAAGCAATATCTTTTCGGATCGTTTATAAGCAAAATGACAAGTTAATGTTTAATTTGTTCAGACTCCGTTTTTTAAGTGTTTCCATGGACACGTACAACTTATTCGGCAACCTAACAGATTGCATATAATCGTCCTAGTACTATTATTATCTTGAAATGAAATGTACTCGGTCATTTGGTGCGAAGACCGTCTCTTTAGTCAATTAATCAGTTATTTCATTTTTACTTTCGTCGTTTGCTCTAAATGTCAATTTGCTTTGATCAACTGGTTGTCTGTCTGGGGTGAGGCAATTATTCTTTATGAAGCATTGAATCGGATGCTTTCTCGCTGGAGGGCCACATCCAAAGAATAGAAGAGGGAAAGTTAAAAGCGACATATAATTTTCATTGATTAATAATACTAATAATAATAATAATCATCATCATCATCATCATCATAGTACGCCTTCATCGCATAAAAATTACTATTGGAGTTGGAGAACAATCTCTCGTTCCTTATTACAAATTTATTTTACGAAAGAGTCCAAAGTAAAAGTTTTTCTCGTTGTTTTTGCTATGTAGTCTAAAGTAAATTAAAACAATGTACATCTTGCTTGTAAAAATATTTGTTTTTTTTTTTACGTTAAAGCTCCTTGACAAGTCATTTCTTTTTTGACAGTCATTAACGTTCTTTCTCCATTATTTTTCTTCCCAGGCTTTTGGAGCTAGGCTTAAGAGGGCACAAAAAGGTAAGAAGACCGGTTTGAGATTTTAAGCAGATATTTTCCAGATGAAGCTAATCTTATATCTTAGGATGCGTTTTACTCAATTTAAAGTCGGGTATAACGAAGAGGTTTTAAATTATCAACAAATCGGATCTGCTGTGTAGTGAATTATTGGGAAACACTTCGAATCTTTTTCTCGTCGCGAGCGTCTTCATTTGGTGAAATGTTTCACACGTAAACTGCTTATTCCAACTCAAAAGTCTCTCTTGCAAGTTGCAATTCAACATGTGCAAGTTGCAACATGTGCATGCAAGTTGTAACATCATTATTATTACTATTATTATTATCATTATTATTATTTATAACATCTCCTTGAAGAACCCCTTAAAACACTTGAATGAATCGACTGTTCGGTTGGTTTGCTTGATATATTTTGAAAGGCCCTTTTAAAAATACCTAAACAGTTTTCGCTGCCCTTTTGTATAGCCAGCTGGGGGGAAGCTTATTCATAGTTAGAAGAAAATGTTGACCATAAACCAGATTATTTTTAGAACTTCTGGCTTTGTGCGAAAGATACACATCCATCCGCGAACGCATACTGCTTATTTAATATATAATTATTTTGTCATGAATCTGGTTGGCAATATCAACAACTATTTGCCTTATTTTTCTTGTCCTAAAAGACCTCACTGATAGTTGTAATATTTGGTTCTCAAACTCATCAATAATTCATCGAGTAAAAACAAGGCAAATCATAACCGTGGAGAAGGTTTAGATACCCGGTCTTGATTAGCATAGATTTTTACGATATTATTTTTCCGTTTACTCCTCAGTTTTGGTTTCGATTGAGAAGATTTTATTTTCAAACACTCGAGTAAATGTTTCATCGCCTATCCATACACCTCGAATTTCGTCAAAAACACTCCGCTAAGCGTCGTATTTTCAACTCTGCTCTCGGTGTTTGGATATCCCGATGAAACACTGTCTCTCGTGATTGATATATATTTGAATACTCCTAACAGCACTGAGGCACGCTACAATAGCAAATTATTTGTTTCTTTTGTATTTTTTTTCCGCAGAAATTTGTTTTGAAGAAGCACAGCCTGGGGATAATCATTGCCACCCTGATCCCTGTAAAACGTTTGCATCCTGCTCACCTGGCTCTACTTGTATCACCTGTGCACGTTCCTGTGGGTATTTCTGCAAACCACCATTCCCCTAGAGAGCTTGAACATTCTTTGAAAGATGCATGACACATCGTGCATAAATACCTGAGAGCTGTAAACCATTAAAAGCAAGCTGAAATTGAATTAAATTTTGTTTGTCTGATGGTTATGAGATGTGTTGTAGGGTATCAAAAAACACATTCCAAATAATTATATCCCAAATATCTCAATCATCAATGGCTCAGAGCCTCTGAGTCTTTTCTTAATTTCAATATTTCTGAGACAACCAAATAAAAAAAAATCGAGAATGGACTCATACTAAAATATCCTATATTGTGTATGTCTGTAATTTGATGCCTTTCGTGATTGGTAACTGACGGCTTTTTCAAGCGAGCTTTTTTTGGTTTGATTCTTTAAATTAATTGTCTAAGTAACGCCAATTGATACAGACTTTCAAATTCAGGTAGCTGACGATGATAGACGTTGCAGTGTCGAAACATGTGTTGTGTCAGTGAAGTCAAATATTTACTTCTTATGCTTTTATGTTCGAAGTCCGTTTTGGCAAGCCAAGGTTAGCTGCACACATGTGCCGAAGTTTATTATTGGATGTCTCTCTTATTTGTCCTAGAAACTTCCCGTAAAGGCCGGGCTAAACGAGGATGAGAGTTGATGAGAGTTCAAACTCTCGCTCTCGTTTGGCATGGCACTCTCGTCGACTCTCGTGCGCTCTCATCGACTTTGAACTTGCTTAAATTTTTAATGAGAGCCGATGAAAGTTTTCTCTCATTTTTAGTCACTCTTGACGTCCTCTTGACGACTCTCGTTCTCGTTTGGCCCGAGTTGATGATAGTCAATGAGAGGTGATGAGAACTCTCATGAGAGTCAACTCTCATCCTCGTTTGACCCCCGGCCTTAACACTTCAGCATTCGGAAAAGTTTCAGCTGTGGACATGTTTGTGTCTGTCTCCCGAGCTTTGCTAATACCTGATGGTTGTACACATTTGAATTAACATTCGAGTATGTACTTTGTTTTTGAGCTACCTGGTTTTCTCTTGGACAGAATCCTATATGCAGGGGGGCGTAGCCAGCCTATAGACCGGTAGACCTGCACCTACAAATTTTTCAGCCCACTCCTATTTTTAGTTTTAGAATGTGCAATAGATAAACTTCAGGCTGAAACGGTTTAGGGATGAAATAGAAAGCAATTTGTAATGTACCTTACCATAATATATCTCGCAACAACCCTTTCGCGATGAGATCGAGGCTCATCTAGCAAGCGAAAACTCTAGACTACAGTAAGTGACAAACGTGCTGACATATTGTCATTTTAAACCCCATTTCATTGTTATACAGTATTTATTCACCCCTATCTCCCTCCAACTACTACCTCCTTCCCCCATAAAAATGTTGTAGTTTGTTTCTAGAAGTCCCTCGCTGCAATCATACAACACTGGATGGAGGTAGGGGGTATTTTGTAAGAGTGAATTAAACTTCAAAAACGGGATTAAAATATCCATAAAAACTTCAAAGTTAAGTCAATATGTCAACCTCTTTTTGTCAAAGATTACAGCCACGTGGCAAACAAATACACAATGGCATACGCCGCAAAAGACAAGTGCGTTTATTTGGAAAATAAAACTTGTGAAATTGGCGCCATTACTGGCTTTAAAATGTTAGGTGCTGAAAAACAGATAACATCAGAGGAAACTGAAAGAGAAAGCATTTCCAAGAGTCTTGATCCAAACGAAACTTCATAGGTGGACCTCGTCCGCCCCAACCTTCTAGAAAAGCGGCCCTTATGGGCCGATTACAGGCCTACAGCTCTTCAAAAAAGCTGGCTACGCCACTGATGTGTAATCTCGTTAGGCATAAAAGCGTGATAATGGTTATGTAATAGTCAGTCTGAAATCTGTGGTTTGTAACCCATAGAATTCATTAAAGGGCGATTGCAAAAGAAGAGACTCGTTTCCTCCTGCAAGCTTAGCAAGCGCCTGTAACACATTCCAACCCATGCATTTTAAACCTAAAAAGAGTTGTCGATTTTTTTTCTCAAAATCATAATTAACCTGCTGCTAGCAAGCGTGACTAAGAGTTATAACCTCGCACTCGTTTGGCCGCAAATCCTAGCTGAGGCTCTCACAACATTTACTTTTTTACATTTTTCACATAACCTCGCACTCGATGTTTGGCCGAAAACCTAGCAGGCTCTCATTAACTCTCGTGTTCTCATCGACTTTGAACGCGTTCAGTTTTTTCTATAACAAGAGTCGACGAATGTGTGATTGTCTCGTGCATAGTGTTGATCGACGTTTGGCCATTCTGGAATAATAGTTGATGAGGGTTTGGTTAAAACCTTCGTAAACTCTAAGTGTGCCTCTAAGTGGGTGATATTTTGGCCCGGGCTTTATAATTAAGCTATATCTGACTCTATTCTTGTAAACATTTCAAGTAAAACAATGCACTCCCATTACATTCATACGTTCATTTCGGCTTTGGCTAATATTTATAATTCATATTAGTATGTACCACACAAGTGAGTAGTGCTTTCCGCGCGTGCTGATTGGTTAACTGTGATTAGCAAAGTACTATTCACCTCCATTTCGGTAAATAATTGTAAATTTAAAAGCTCATCGCATTTGACACTAACATTTGGAACTTGATCACTTGGCATGGGGTTCGCTACTGATTTTGCTAGTCTTTATTTTAAAATTTCAAATTCTTATCCACTGAACTTTATATCTTTTTTATATTTCTAAGTTTGCCATATAATTATAAATGCTTGGTTGGCCAAGGGTGTTTGGTCAAGATGGCGAGTATCGGCCTCGTTCGTTTTGTTACACGTTGGTGGACCCGTCGGTTTCGTCATCATGAACAAGCAAACAGTAGCTAGACCCTTGCAAATACCACCAAGCTTGGTCAATAATCCATTAATTATTTCAGTGACCGGCCTTCGTATAACACGTTTCAAAACCGCACCAAGCAAAGCATAGTTAAGCAGGTGCGATCAGTAAGAGGCGCACGTTCTTCCATTCAACAGACTGCTAAATACTCTGACACTTAAATAAAGTAATTTATTTATTGTATTTATTTGGCGGCTCTTTCATTTTTTGTCGTCAATTCTATGTGGCTAATTGCAATTTTTAATGCCAATCGCGTCCTTGAGTCGATTATACAATTTGCGTCATGTCAGCGTCGATCAATCAGTTAATTGTGTGACGTGTGACAGAAGACATGCACTATTAAACGTTATGATGTAGTTCATCGCTGGTTTTTGCTGAATCATTTGCAATCATCATTCTCCTTATCTAACAGCCACAACCTAAAGCATTGTTGAGCATTAAAACGCCGCCTTAGTTCCAGTATCATTAACCAACCCTTAGCAACTGAGCTGATTGGTGAAGTTTAAATCAGGTAAGTATAGGATTAGGCAGTATGTCTGCTATACACATTTACTTTAAATTTGATAAAACCGCCGTTCAAGAGATACGCATACTGAGCCAACATTGTTATTGTTTGGATACCTCGAAGCATAAAGATACTCCTATTATCAACTTCACACGTGCACTAGAATCCTTTAAATATAAGGAGTTAATCGTCTATCCAGACAACAAGCCACAGAAACGGGCTCCTAGAGGCAAAAGCTTCCACTCACTGCAACTTGCAAAGACAAACAGTCCTTATCGCACCCCGTGTAGGACGTCATGTTTGGTTCACCCAATCACCCTTATCCAACTACTGTGCAACGATCATTTCTGTCTCTCTCTTTGCTACTATTTGTTCGTTTTTTTTTTAATGCTGTTATTATGTTAAATACTTATTAGACTACCATTTTCCTGAAAATACACAACTTGGTAACTTTGTCTTGTTCATATCAGTTCAGACCAGAGCTGACATGTCGAAGATCCCAATCATCCTGGTGATGTTTTGCCTCGCATATATCCATGGATCACCTGTACTGGTGCGCACTTTGTTTTTGTTTTGTTTTGTTTTCTTTGTGTTCTTATTTTACGCTTTCGTCCAACTGTCATTTCGTCGTGTATCAGTTTGGGAAGATGATCAACCTTTGATTATGAAGGCTCCACGATGCCGGGTCGTTTGAAAGATACTCTCATCAAAAAGGGTGTAATACGAGACTTGCCAGAAGAACTTGTTTTCATGAGAAAGGGTTTAGACCAGAGACGATAGGCAACTCGCAAATCGCAAGTCGCTTGAGCTTTAATTACAACATGGTAGACACGCGCGAATTGTCGCTCATTTAGAATAAGTGTATTTTCGACTTGTATTCTAAGTTTATTAAAACAACAACAGCAACAAAAAATCCAGTGGCTGAATAATCCATTATGATACAAATTACCCAATAGCTACTCGTGAGTTTTTTTTTATTTCGTGTAAAACTCTCCTTGTAGATAGGCTATAAGCTCTGCACGAGGCAAGATCAAGCTTCCGCCCGCGAACTTGTTACTTTTAGGTATTTAACAAATTTCTGCAAAATCGCCCCGAATGTCGCTTGATACTTAGTATGAGTCCATAGGCCGAGTGGATTAAAATCTGACGATATTCTGTCAATATAATGATAAAATATAAAAAACGCTGAATTATCGCGGGTGTCTTTTAGAGCAGATAACAACGATTATAAATGACTTACACGACAGTACGCCTGCGCGCGCGAAAAAATATGTTGCGAGAACCTCGCTCCAGTTGTCACCTTTTTTTTTTCAGTAAAATTTTATGAATAAAATAAAACCTACGTTTCTATAGGTTTTTTTAATATAATGAAAATCATAGCACGTCATTTATATATAACCCTCGCTTGCGGCTCGGGTTCTCTCTATGTATGCCATCTCGGGAGCGAAATGACTTGGCCATGATCAGTTATAAGAGTATAATATTATTAGGTTTTATATAAAGATATTAACACGATTTACTTTTGGCTTCTCTCTACAGTTTCCAAAGGAGGCAAAAGGTAAGCCGTTCTTGATTCCTCTTTCAGATCTACCAGTTAAAAAATTGAATTTTGCAGTTCTACACAAAGCTTAATTTTGAAACTGAATTAATACAGCAGAGGGGTAGCTAAAACCAAACACTTTATATTAACCAAAAATAGCCCTCAAGCAATTTCGCAACTACAATCGATATGAGCAGTCAATTCTCAGGTTGGATAGAACGCACAAAATAAATAGTGATTGTAAAGATGTTTGAAAAAAAAAAACGTTGCTACAACAGAGACATGTGTACCCCAATTGAGAACGTAACATAACAATAGAAAAATCAATCGACTATGGCGTTCTCGGGTTCTCACTTTGACACACTGTTGCAAATATGAACTGACTCTTACTATTTATTATTATATTTTATTTTTTTGCAGACGCAGATGAATGCTTCAATTGTAGTGAACCGTTTCCATTCTGTCTGCAAAACCCGTGTGCTATCAGTAATGTCCAGTGCATAACACAGGTTATAACTGAAGGTTCACAGGTTGTAGGTCAATCCGGCGACTGTCAACCCTGTCCTTGTAACTGCAACAGATTTTTTTGCAGTAATAAAACTGAGTGATTTAAGGATTATCACAACGGTTTCCAGCACTTTCAAGCTCTTAAACTTCGATGGGCCAGTACTTCAAATCTTTATCAGTTGCTGCTACAATAATGATATCAAACAAATTCCCAATCGTTGTTGAATAAGTTGTAGTCATTTCCATTACGTCAATGGTTACCATAGCATTTTAACCTGTTAAAACACCCTTACTTTTCCCTTTAAGTGCTAATAACTGAAAAACGCTGTGGACGCTATATAATACTGGTGTATTTGGATCAATAGTGATCTAATCAGCTCAACATTTAAAATGAGAAATATAAAAGCATGGTCTAGGAAGACAGACCACGAACACAATAGTTGCTCCTGTAAATATCTAATCGCCATAACCGTTCATCAACACGAAACTTAACTGCGTGCATTTCTAAAATTGGTTTCGGCGCCATTAAATCCTATATCAATTGCTGATCATTTTAGCAGGGGCCACCCACAATGTGAGCACAGTTACTGACAAGACATATGTATAAGAAAAACAACGAACACTAAACTGGTAAACCTTATATATATATATATATATATATATATATATATATATATATATATATATATATATATATATATATATATATATATATATATGCCTGATTTTATGAAAACGGGGTCAGCGTTATTTTCAGCGCTCTGTGCGAAATTCGCCGTAAACGTTTTTTTCTCGCCAGAAACTATCTCCCATGTAGACGATATAAAAACTAAAGGAAATGTCTTTTTTTTTCTACTCTTCTCCTTTGACTTATTAACCCTTTCGCGCTGTTTAACATTTTTTTTTTCGTTTCTCGGCCCTCTTTTAAGCCTACTAAAGCCCCAAATGTACATTGACAAAGAGACCGGGGAGACTTTTCTTTGACCCCATTTTCATAAATCCACGTATATATATATATATATATATATATATATATATATATATATATAAACTAGAATTAAAACGACGTAATAAAATACAAATAATAATAATAATAATAATAATTATATATATATATATATAAACTAGAATTAAAACGACGTAATAAAATACAAATAATAATAATAATAATAATAATAATTAAGACGTATACGACGCAAAATGACTTTAAATTTGGTGTACTATATTTTGGCTAGGGGAGGCGCGGTGGCCTAGTAATGGTTAGTGCGCTGAACTCCGGATCGGGCGGTCCGGGTTGGAGCCCTGGCCAGGGCGCTGCGTTGTGTTCTTGGGCAAGACACTTTACTCTCATAGTGCCTCTCTCCACCCAGGTGTATAAATGGGTACCGGCGAATTTACTGCTGGGGGTAACCCTGCGATGGACTAGCATCCAATCCAGGGGGGAGTAGAAATACTCCTAGTCGCTTCATGCTACGGAAACCGGGATAAGCTCCGGCCTGATGGACCCATTGGCTCGTAAGCAGACTTTACCTTTTGTATTTTGGCTAGCCTGTTGCGCAGACGTCTTAGGGTTCGTCACGTGTTCCTCCCCCGCGTGGTCGTGCGACGACAATGCCTCTGCTGAAGTAACGTGAACAACAGGCAGGGCCCTCGCCTCTCACAGTCCCCGTATTTGTATGCATTTACCTCATTAAGGGGGGTCCTTCTTAACTACAGATCTAGAGCAGTTGCTAGGGAATTCCTGAAGACCAGTTTTAGTGGCAAGCCATTTTGGACCGTTTTGTAACGCTAAATGGCAAATTTTGTGGGGCAGGAAATACCTGCTTGAAATATTGACATTGCGCCTGCATAACTAGTGCCAGTCCTAAACCGCGCGTTGGAATTTAAAATCCCTAAAACTTGGAGGAAAAAAGGAAGAGTTCTGAATTTTTTAAAGAATCGGAGATAACATAGCCTTCTTTATAATCCTACGTATGGGATTACCGTTTACAACAAAGAAAAAAGTGCTACTGAAGAAAGTCTGAAAATACGGGTGTTTATTATGTCATAACTTTTACAAAAATGCAAATTTTGTAAAACCCATACGAAGCATTAAGCATGTGGATATTCTTTATCTATTGGCACTGATTTTAACTTTCAGTTTTATATGCCCTTTCTGTTTTAGGGTTTTTTCTATTCTGGCCACGCCACTTGTCAAATATGGCCGTGATTTGAAACTCTTGAAGGACTCTTCAATTGAACAAAGTTGCGAAAAAAGCTCATCCGTAGCAGGTCAAGTTTCCAAAATATGGCGGTTAGATACCTTCCTTAGCAACAACTTAGTAGTTAAGAAGAACCCCCCTTAAGGCTTAGAGTCCGGAAAGCTTTCAGCGATGAGTTTCGAACAAAGTTTGAACGGACTGTTTCATCAATCAAACCAAAAAGATAATTGCCACAATGGAAATGAGATGATTGTAGACAGAATTTGATTACAGTCGAAGCTCTCTTAACGGACACTCTCGTAAGTGGACAGCTCTACTTAGGGCCGCTTTATTTGAAACCCCGTTTTAACTCCCATACAAACTCTGTATTTTTACATTCTCGTAAGTGGACATTCCCCGTAAGCGGCCGCGGACACTATCAGAGATTACGACTTAGACTTTTTCTTTGTTTTTAACCTCCCGTAAGCGGACGCCCAAAGAAAATCCTATTAACAACCTCTGTATCTTGCTTATATCAATCAACTTCACATCGCCGTTCGTCACAATAATTTTACAGTATTTACAGTACCATATTTCAGTGTTTGTTTTCTCGTCATCCACGTCCAGTTACAATACGGTATTTATTGTTAGCTGGGAAAGCTCCCGTAAGCGGCCATCTATCTCCTACACCTCTATTGGCCGCCTTAGTAAGAGAACCATTCTCGTAAGTGGCCAGCTCCAGTTACGGACACTTTTTTCGCGTCCCGAGAGTGTCCGCTTACGAGAGCTTCGCCTGTATTTCTGAATATCGAAAAAACGTCACCCAATAATTGTTTTCTATTGGTGCTTTTCAATTGAAGCCATCAAAATGGCAAAGCACATTAGGGACTCCAAGCAGACTAAAAAAACTAACACCTATCTGTAGCTTCGAATAGCAGGTGAGTTTAATTCCAAATCGTGAACCTAGTCTTAGATAAGATAAGATAAGATAAGATAAAAACTTTGTTAACGTGTCGATGCCACATAGCCTGGGAAAATCCCATACTTATTTGGGGACAAAAATTAATAGATACTTGATATAAATAGATGGCTTTAACTATTCTAAATTCTCTTTAAAATAGTTAAGCTATATATAATTATCATGATGAACAGAGGGAACAGCCATTGCAGGCATCGTCTATGAGTAAACTAATATCGCATTTGCGTATCGTTTTTCCTAAAAAAATATTTACGTTTTTGCTGATCTTACGTCTGGGGATAGTTTTCCCCACAATTTAGGCCCAAGGGTCAGTTCTGTGACAGTTTTTGAGTCAGATTACAAACGAAGCGACTGAAATGCGACGCAAATTAAGCTATATATAGACCAGGGACATTGAAAACGTTCGGTAGCCTCTCTTGCCATCCAAGAAACCAGCTGTAAATTTGACGTTTTTCTATGGAAATTATTTGATATTTGGGTTTTGTAATAATAATATACGTGTTCCTCTCATGTTTGCAGCAATTATTATATGGCATCATTTTGTAGTACCTTATATCAATATACTTCAACTATTAACATATGTCATCAATTCGCACATGGTTAGAATATGGTGACTGCACGAACTTATTTTTTGCAAAAGAAAAAAAACCTAAGAGTTTTTATTTAACATCTTTGCTTAATAAATGCTCTTTCTTTCTTTTTTGCTAAATGCTCTTATTGGTGATCCCAAAAGAAAGGTGAGTTCAATTTTAAGAATTAATTCCAGGGACAAATAGCAATTTGAGCTGGGATGTAATCATTCGCAAAGATCTTAACTTCCTAACCTATTGTAATCGCGTTATTCTAATACTCAATTGTCGTCGGTCAATAATGCATTTGGTTGCGTGAAAAGCACAGTATATGGTAAGGGAAGCGAAGGAAGAGAAAAGGGAAAACTGCGAGCGAAAAGAGAACAGGTTAAGGCATGGGTCCGGCTAAATTTGGAGGGGGTGGTCTAATTTGAAATATATTCAGGCTATCGCTTACAAACTGGCATAGGGTGAAGTATTTGTACGCAATATTTCATTTTTTGGTTTTTGGAACTTTGCTGCTTGGTCACGTGACATACCACACCCAATTGTTGATATAAATTTGAATTCAAATTTTCGAGATTTTGCAGATGTAATATTTGACTTATGTTGATTTCTACGAATGGCCGAAACTACTAAGTTTAGAAAACTAAACGGGGATTTCCAAACTTATTTCGTTGGTTTCAATTACAACGCAATCTCGTTCCCAGAGTCCACAGGCTCCACGGTCAGCGGTTTAGTCGCCGGGTGAAACTCTGGGGAAATGGAATTTTTTTCCCACGAATTCATGGGTTCCGGTGGTTGTGCGCATGCTTAGCTAGTAAAACGGAAGTGAAAAAAGTCGGAAAAAACCGAAGGCTCAGGGGTCAGTATAAAAATCTGAGAACTCCACTCTCTCGATCGCGACATACGACTCGATATACAACTCGTAAAGTCAAGTGGATCAACGCTTTTATGGGTGATTTAAAGGCTCCATTGAAGAAAAAAACAGCTCAACGGAAAAACTGCGATAGATCGACACTGCTGTTTGAAAGCAAAACATGCACGTTAGATTGTGTAAGCTCCTGGAGGACAAACGTAAACAAAGGGAGTCGTAATGCCAAGTTGTGTCGAATGTATTTTTTCTCTGGAAGAAATCTTTCGAGGAAGGCCAGTGGTCGAATCTACATTTACACACAGCATTGTAAACGACGGCCGTGAGAGCACGGAGCAACTGCACGTCGATCGAAAGCTCATTTCGAAAATCAAATTTTCATTGAAATGCAATCGAATAGGCAGGTAAGCAATAATGTGCCGTATTTTCCAATACAGTGGGAGACTACAGTTGCAAGATTGGTTTTACCCAAAAAGATGGAACTTTGGCGGTCCGTAGCCCAACAGATATGTGTCGGTTTGGTTGTCATCCGATGGAACTTCTTACACGTTTCATTCATTGGTTTTACTCAGATTTCTTCATTTTCCCGCTGTTGTTGACGAAGTTCCACGGTACATTTTCGTCAAGACTTAAAATCGAAAATTTCCTCTGGCATTTGTAACTCATTAGACAAATGATGAATTTGTTTTACCTTTGAACGAACTATCTGTAAATAAAAGTGACTATTTAAAGCATTTACAAAATGCTGTAATTTATCAGAGAAATATGGCCTTACATTTGTGAATATGTACAGTGTAATTGTACTTTATTTTTGCTGAAATTAAAGTTCTCCAAGGGTGTTTCTATGACCTGATTTAGCTATTTGTAACATTCACTGAGTGCTACCATGTGAATATTGGTTAAATATAGTATTGGTTTTCTGTACATGGCCTACCCCCAACTGCAAGCAGCCTGCACAGCCCAAGAAAGACTGGTTGCTTGTCATATATTGCTTGAATGGCTTGTTGAGTTACCCCATTTCTGTAGCATTAAGTGACTAGGCATATCTCTTCTTCCCCCTATTCCCCCGGATGGGATACTAGTCCATTGCAGGATTACCGCCAGAAGTAAATTTGTTGGAACCCATTTATATTTGAGAGTAGTGTCTTTCCCAGAACAGAACACAATGACCCTGGCTGGGGCTTGAACCCAGTCCATTCAATCCGAAATCGAGTGAGCTAACCATTAGCCCACTATGTCCACTGGGACTGCAGGGCACAACAAAAGTGCTGTCCGATAGCCTGGGGCTAGTGGAATGATTCTCTGGGCTAGCGTCTTTAGATCACAGGTTGCCTGATGGGCAAGCCGGGCGGCAAGCAATTTTTTTTATGGCAAATTCAGAAATAAGTGTGAAGCAAACAGTTCGTGAGGGAAAGTGAAACAGTACAAATTTCTTTCTAAGTTGAAATGAGCAATGCAATGCAGCAATGACAATGACAATGGCTTTACAGAACATGGAAGTATAATTTATGGCTTTTCAGTTTTGGAATTCTAGTTTATGTTCAAATTTTGATACAAAGTCTGTTGTTACTGCAACAAGCATTTGTTAAATTGAGTGTGAACTATATAAGTACTGTAGAATTAGTTGATCCATGCTCCACATTATTAATTAGCATGTAGTTAATGCGAAATAAATAAATTTTATTGTCTTTCTTGAATAAATTAATTTCGGGCTACCACCTCAGAGCTTTGGGCTAGTACAATGGAATAACAGCTTGCCCGAAGGGCAAGTTGATTTTTTGATTTTCGTCTCACCCTGGACTGTCCCCCATCATGTTTGTTGTAGTACAGGTTGTTTAGGCAATGCACATAGATTTGATTTCATTTACAGATTCACCAAAACAAATATTTGTGAAATAAACATAAATTATCTTGCAATACAACATACTGAAAGACTCCTGAAACTCCACAAGACTGTCAAGAGGTGTGGGCTGGAATAAACACCACCCAGTAACTTGTACAAAATGATAAGCAGTCAGATTGAGTGGAAAAAAATTTAAACTTTATTCTCATGTTACAGTTAGTGGACATCTAGGTGTCTATTTGTTGTCATTTAGCCAACCGGCTGCAGGACCTGCAAAAATAAAATTATTAAAATATATCTATGACCACAAAAGACACTTTACGGCATGAGTCCTTGAAGTCATTAGAAAGAAATAATTGTGTAACAATTGCAATAGGGGATGATAGGAGAGCACAGCTCTTGGTTTAGTCTTCATTTGAGCCTAGTGGCCTAGAAGGCTTGAGTCCATCCAGGTTTACACAATTTTAAGCAGTTGGGGGTTTGACTGGGGTGGTGGTTAAGGGGAAATTTTAGAATAAATTATTGTAGGAATCAAGAGAGAGAGAGAGAGAGAGAGATTTCTTTTCATCTGAGACCAATAGGTAAACATTGTAAAAGTATATCAACAAGCCGGCAAATTGCAGTTTTCCAAGCAAGGACTGGTGTTTGAATCAACTTTATATCATGCACTTGCAAGGTTCAAATGTGGTTCACAATTTTTTCACATACCATTACCAACTGTCTAAAGAAATTCTTATAAACTCTTGCATGCCCTGTTTACATAAGGTTTACAACCTAGTCAGTTTTGTGCAATATGGGAGTTTTCTATTTCCTTCACTGCAAAAATACTCGAGACATAATTAATGTCCCATAATTTTCAATATTATTCCTGCATAACAGCTGATAACAGCCGGCGTTGCACACAGATGCAGTCGCTGGGATGTATTTACGTTTAGAAAAGCACCAGAATTTACTAAAAATCGGAAATGTATAAAAAACACATCAGACATTTCCACCTCCTCGATCGGAGAAAATACTATTTAACAACCGAGTGAAAATGGGTGAATACCAAAAACTAAAGCTAGTTTTTACCTACCTTGAAAACGGAGCGGGAAATGGCATCATAAATCGCGGTTTAAGGCCAAGATACTGCAAAACACAAACGAACGAACTCCAAAAATGGCCGCTAAAGCTTCATAATCAACTTCCGGAAGTACGTCTGAGTTCGAAGGCTATTGTATTGAAACAGCCAATCAAAAAAATTCGAATTAATTCGAATAATTCCATTTCCCCAGAGTTTCACCCGGCGACTAAACCGCTGACCGTGGAGCCTGTGGACTCTGGGAACGAGATTGATTACAACGTCTTTCCTTTGGAGAGGGACTGGGACTAGAAAAAGATTGAAAATAACGGCGAAACCAAAACTACTTTTAAGAATCCCTGATTAGAACGACATATGGCTAAGTGAGGTTAAGGTTTTGAGAGAAAAATCGAGAGATTTCTATTACGTTTACATCCTGTAATGTAAACGGTCAACATTCTTAAAACTAAGGGCGTGGTCAATCACGTGACCACTTGAAAACGAGCCAGTCATCAAAAAGTTTCCTTTCCTATCTTAATAAGCATAAAGAACCAAGATTTTTAACAAAAATTCTACTAAAACAATTAGAATTCTACTAAAACAATTAGATTATTCGCTCTCAATTTCTATGAGGTGATAGTTGATTTAGTGTACTAGTAGAATTCTACTAACTAGGATTAGTAGAATTCTACTAGTACACTAATGCAAATGCTGCAATGTGATTGGCTGAGCTATTGAACACTATCAGCCATTAGTGTGCAGTTGCCGAAGGTCGTCCACAAAATGCGACGTTTTTATCGTTTTTCCGAAGTTTTGGAAGGAAGTTTAGATGTAAATGGATAAAAAAAATTCCCTAGAAGACTAAAAGAAGGACATTAGCGGTTTCTTGACTTTAAAAGCTTGAAATTATTGAAAAACGGGTGCACGCGCGTAAACAACTGCAAATTTACCAAGGACAATTCAATGCGTGCGATTTTGTTAAAGCGTTTTTATAGTTCGATGATGGGTAGAAAAATAATTAGAAACCATTATTTGCGTTTATTTCAGTTAGAATTCTACTAAAACAATTAGATTATTCGCTCTCAATTTCTATGAGGTGATAGTTGATTCGGCCTGCGGCCTCATCAACTATCACCTCATAGAAATCTCGAGCTCATAATCTAATTGTTAAATAGTTGACACTGCAGCTGCCCCTGCTGTCAATCAGTTGTTTTAAGCGCATCCGTTACTACTGTCAATGCTTTCGCCTCGTAATTTGACTCTTCTATTTGGGTCTTTTATATTTTGGGGGGGACGTTTACGAACTGAAAACACTGAATGGCGGCGCGAGTATTCTAAATTATTCTCGTGCTGTGCTGACAATCTATCACATGGTTTTTGGCCTCCTCTTCTTCAAGGTGGTACGAGGACGTGCGATTTGAAAGAAACTTCACAAAGCGAAATTATGCAAAAATTCGGAAAGATTAATGATCATGTAAACAAGACAGTGACAACAACAGTTTGACTCATTTTGCCTGTTTTGCTGTACTGAGTTATCTCGGTGAGGATAAACTTAAATAAACTTAAGTTATAGCAAAACGCTTTAAACTACGATTTGAGCCCAACAGTTTTCAATATATTTGGTCTTGGAGCTAAAGCAAGGATTACAAACTTGAGAGCTGAGTCGGAAAGAATGCCGAAAGATTTTCTCACCTCTGTCAATGCAAACGGCTGCCGCGAGTTGATAAGAACTTTATTTTTGTGTCGAAAACCTTAGGGACGGACAATTAGAAATAACCGAAGGGGGGTGACTTTTCCCAAAAAGAAAAATCTTGCAAGGGAACCTTGTCTAAAAAAAAAAATTCCTGCAAGCGGTTGCGCCTTAAAAAAATATTCGTGTAAACGAGAAAAAAATTCCTGTACCGAAAACTTTTACCAAATCTGGACCGATGGACTAATCGAGTCTTTCATCTGGTCAAGTAGTTTATGCTTGGCAAATCGCGGTTTTGCATTGAGTCTTGCTTATCGTTTATCGCGATGAAATTTGTAGATAAGATATACACGTTCTCGTTCTTTGAGAAATAAACTCTGTATTTTTCGTCTTCGAGACCTTGTAAAACGACACTGAAATGAAGAGAGCGTGCGAGCGTGTCGTTGATCCTTTGCGAGCGTTTCCGCAATCCTTTTGACGAAAATTGAGATTTTGTCCGGTACCGTTCTCTGAAGGCACACATTTTAACTACCTACGCGGGACTTCTAAGATGCCTCCTCGGGTTCCCGCCCCGAGTGTAGGTTTTTGTCGAGTGTCGAGGGTCGAGGGTAAAATGTCGAGGGTCGAGGGTAAAATGTCGAGTGTCGAGGGTAAAATGTCGAGGGTTCATTAAAATGTCGAGGGTTCATTAAAAATAATAATTTACTAAGAGTAAACAATTAAATCTACCATGTAAAGTAAATGCATATTCGGTTTTACTGATGATTGGCCCGCTTTCCGGGGGTAAAGGTGAATTGGAAGTTTCAAAGAATCGTTAAAGCTAGTCAAGGAAATAAGTATGTAAGCTATGATCTGCCCTGTTTGAATATTATGCCAAAACTAAACAACAACATTCAGAACATTATACTTTTCAGTCTTGGTAAATCGCGGCTTAACTTTAGTGGTTCAATATTATATTAAAAAGGCCATCAAAACATGCAGTATACTGAATGACTCGCGATGTGACCTTTAGACTTTAGAATACATGTCATAATCCGTTCGAAATGTCAACAACCGCATGCATTGCTGGCCAACAAAAGAAGAAAACATCTTTATACTTTATATTCTATAACTGATCGCTGTCACTTGACAAAACAGACTTATCTTTATCGTACCAGAGTAAGCTATAAATACTCACGTCAAATTGGTGATTCCTTAGGTAGTCGAAGACTACATTCTTCAGCGTCTGCGACGGAATTCCCAGCGCCTTTGCACCCGAGGAATAAAAACAATCCCCGTCCCCTGGCGGATTAAATGATACTTCAAACCCTAGCTGTTCTAATTTGCTTTCCATTTCTAACACCGTATATGAGACAACTCGACAAACTGTACTGTGACAGGAGAATACTGTCAGAAATACTCCCACTTCGTGTTCCACGTACAACTGAAACAGGTCCGTAGGGTGGATTCTGTTGAGGGGGGTTCTTTCATTTTTTGGGAGGTATTTGTTAGCGGCGCTAACACGATGGCCAAAGGCGCGAGACTTTAGGGGGGTCTGGGGGCATGCCTCCCCAGGAAATTTTGCAAATTTAGGTTCTCTCAAGTGCCATTTCCTGCATTTTGACATCATTTCTGAGGTGGGATGCATTTTCATTCAATATTAGCTCTTCCGAAAGTAATTATCATTCTAAAAAAAATTCTGAAATGTTCCGAAATGAGTGTGTGCATTTAGACAGTTTTCAAAACACAAATATTAAAATTACATGGAGGGTGGATGAGTGGACAAGAAATTGAAAGGATGATGAATGATGATGAATTATCTGACATCAATTAACCAATCCAAAAGATTAGAACTTCTCATTATAGTGCCAAAATGTTGCAGCTTTCTCCGATAAACCTGGCAAGGAAGGTAGTCGTCCATGAAATCGACCAGTCACAGTCTTTTGATTGTTTTGTATAAATTTTTTTTTTATCTTTCAACTTCCCAACAAATGCCGACTTCAAAAATTTTAGGGGGTTCGTTCGAACCCCCCACCCTACGGGCCTGTGAAATGCGATGTGAAATAAGAAACGCGCAAGTGAGACGTGACAGTGCAAGTGAAATACGAGCGCTGAAGTGAGAGGAAACGCGCCAACTAACATCCGGTCATTTCAGTCTGTAAGATCTTATCGACAAAGGCGGGAAATCTTGCGGAAAAAATAAAACAATAATATGAAAATATAAACAAAAAAGATAATAGATAATCAGACGACATCTTTTAATGAACCCTCGACATTTTACCCTCGACCCTCGACATTTTACCCTCGACCCTCGACACTCGACAAAAACCTACACTCTCCCGCCCCTGGGCCGGAACCTGCGGGGCAATTATGCAAAACAGCACATTGTCTAGCTATCTAATATGTAATTACATAAAGCAATAAGCTTGGACAAGCTGTGAACAGTTGTTTATCCACAAAACTGGTTTGTTTAGTATGAAATGTCAAAATGATATCAAATTATTTCCAGCTGTCCTGCGACTGTCCTTTAAAAAGACAGGATTTCATTAGCTGGAGAACGTTCACGGCGAAGGAACAAACAGAAAAGTGATTGGACGACGGAAAGACTAGTCACAGGACAAGCTTAGAAGTAAATCTTTGCATGAAGCCATAGTGTATTAGAATATATTACGGAGGACATGTGTTCGAATCCCGTTGTATAGTATTGATATTTTTCAGTTTCAGGCTGCAAAAAAACAATTGCTTAAATTGCTTGAACACTGCAAGAATGCAGTCAAATGTTACAATGCAGCATTAAGACTGTGAGCCACCGAACGGTTAAATTGGGACCTACTACCACACCCAGCGTCTCATTTTGTCGCTGGGAAATGAAACTCCGTGCATGTTTCTTCTGGGAGCACGGCACAGCTATAATTCTAAGAAATTGCGTCCCTGGGCATCACGACAAAATTTAATTCTCGATATATTTATGCTAATGCTAGAGCACCTGACATAAACAAATTAAATATTAAATAGCATAACCAGGAGCTATTTAAAATTCGTTCCTTTCCTTCAAAGTATACAAGCGAGATCATCCTCCACCAAAAGGGAACGCTAGGGTGCTTTCGTATGCTTATATGTCGGTTTTCAAATCCGTCAAAACCTCAACGGTGAGTCTTGCATGTTCTGATAATTCATTTCGACAACAAGTAGCAGCTGGTTTGAGAGTGTTTTCCGCCAACGGACTAACTTCCCCAACACTGTTTAAGGAAATTAACTTTTCTTGAAATCTCTAAAACTCCGCCATCGGCGATGTAGAACCAATTTTAGCAAGAAACGTATTTAATTAAGCTTGCATGTCGTTATATACGTGGCAGGCGTAAAGAGAAACGAGGGAGAATAGAAACGAGGAAACTGGCAGGCTAGTGGAAGGATGGCTTTGCCAGCATGGACGCTTTATTTCATAAAGGCCAGCAAGATAGTTACCCAGTCTTTAGAACGGGGCTTGAAAACGTGCGAAGTCGGACCAACCCTCGCTCTTTGTCAAAGACGTTCATTACTGGAAAGTGTAATTCTGTGTAACTGGAAGAAAATTTTTAAAATAACTACTTCTGCATAATATTAATGATTTCGTGTCTTGCGCTTTTTTCGATAGCAACGAATATTTGCTCTTAATTAATATGAACTGTCAAAATATTGGCTTATTATTCTCTTACAACTGTTTTCTAAGATCCAAGATTTGATTCAGTGAAAACGTTTGTAATGGAAGGACATAAAGAAAAGGGATTGGACAAAAAGGTTAGTCACAGGGCAAGCTGGGTACTTGGCTAAAGGAAGGAAGGGCAACCATTTTAATTATTATCAACTGACGAACGTTATGCGCTTGAAAGTTCCTTTTGTTTGCGAAAGAAACTTTTCATATTTATTAACTATCAAATTTCGTAACAGGGCCCGCGCAGAGGGAGGGGCTGGGGGGGCTTTAGCCCCCCCACTTTTTCACAGTAAAAGGAAAAAATAATAAGAACTTAAGTAAAGAAACAAGTAAAGAAAGAAAGAAACGCAAAAAATAATTATTATTGAACGAACAATTACTAAAAGTATTTCATTTGAACGCCTTTCCAGAAGCTGGTAATAAACTGTGTTTTTGATTTTTTTCCATATTGGTAAATCCTGGTGAACAATCATTCAGCGCCCTAGCGCCTAAAGACTGAAATCTTTTCTCAACAATGACGCAAGAGAGATTTAGCAACCTGACAATGATGAAAGTCATGAAGAATGACTTTTTGACACCTCAAACGAATTTGCAGATCATAGCAATAACAGAAAGAGAAATTTCGGCGTCTTTGAACAATCTAATTTATACTAAAATTTTATTCGTTTATTTCCATTGATTGATATATATGATATATATTGTAAAGGCTAATGGCAGTAGTACTGGGTTGGAGTAAATTATATTGTTTCAAGCAGGATTTGATGGTGAATCTATAGGTCTGGTTCTAAATGTTGAATCTACTAATATTGCAAAGACATTACAACAAGGCTGATACTACGTGTAAAATTAACTTCGCAAAACACCAACAGGAACAGAACCGATAAAGCAGGGACAGCTGTTTCGTCTTTTTTTTCGTCTTTTTTGCGATGAAACAAATCTAAATAACGCCAGCTCGAAGGCCAGCACAAATAAATTGCAATAATCTCTTGTAGATCGATCCTACGTTTAAGCAGCATAATTTAAGAAAGACCTTCCGGTATCTGAGAGTAACTAAAACCCAAATTTTCCAAGGGTAGCATGCCACTGCCCCCCCCCCCCCCCCAAAAAAAAAAAAAAAAAAAAAGCTGGCTCACGTTTAAGCCCCCCCAGTCAAAATCTTGCTGCGCGGGCCCTGCGTAAGAATGGCGTTAGACGTTGACAGGACTTCCGGCGCGAGGATGACGCCACGAGGGACATCAGTTACTCACTCGATTGACCCATGTAAATTGTAGCGATCGCTGATGATTTCAATTTGCCTGAAGACGCTTAACGCTAAAAAGTACAACAGTTTCTTATCTGCTTTTATCAATTTAATAGTGGAATCCACATAAAAAAGGAATCGGATACAGCGCAAGTTAAAATCACAAATCAAATAGTGCCCATTTTTATTTGCATTGATAATGGAAGAGGAAGGAAAAAGATTAATTATATGCGAAGCCTGGTTGTCTTCATTTTTGAGAGGGGGTGCTCTTATATGTTAGCAATAAACACCATCTTTCAGATTGAAATTTAACTCTAGTCCAGTTAAACGTAGGCTTTTTTTTTAGTTTTTTCATTCCCAGCGGATTCCCTAGGCCTTCCTTAGGGTAATTGTTTTTATGTAGTAAAACTTCAAATCATTGGTGCATTTTACTTTCATTTCCAAGCTCTAAAGTGCGATTTTTAAAATTCGCCAGAAAATATGACGACGGGCAAAGAACCAGACTTCGTTTGAACAGCTGTCCAGATAATAGCATGGGAGAAACAGGTTGGTAGTACATGTGCACCTTTTTCAATGCAGAAAAGCACAGGAAGACTTCATCCAAAACTTCCCCACAGTAGATTGCTAAGTCAGTGACTGTAGTAGAAGAAATAGCAGGCTTGTAAGTGCAGAACAAGCAGTATTTAAGGTAAAATTCTGCGTAAGATAATTTTAATTCTTGCTGATAGATCAACACAGTTGATCAAGGTGAGAATGTTTGTAACAAGCAAAGGTTTCTATCGTAATTGTAATCTTACTCCAAAATGCAAAAGCACTAACAACAATTGCTCATAATGTTCCTTTTAGCCATACTGCATGAAAGTACATGAAGGTTATTATAGATCAGCCTATATTGAAATTTATAATTTCAACCGACGGCAAACTCGCTAAACGGAATAAAACGACATGCTAATAACTCCCCCCTGGGTAAAAAAAAAATTAGGTTTCTTCTTTAATCGGCGCTTCGCGCTTTCGATAGCGATGAGCGTCTTGAAATCGTACACAACAAGGAAAACGGTATCAGTGCCGGAAAATGAACGATAATGCATCAAAGAAAACCATTCAACAAAAAACGCATTAGTGTGGATGAACTTGACACTAAAAAACAATTTTAATTTGTCTTTCAGCTGTTCAGGGAAATAATTCTTCAGATAGAAGCATGCCGGTGCGGCTTTCTTTATATTCTGTTTGTTCGTTAAAAAGGCCGCCTGTCGAAATTTTTAGTACAAGTAAGATGATGGCCACAAAAATGAGCAAATAGAAAAAAACATTAGGTAACTTTTGCATTGAAATGAAATGCAACCTGAATGTGTATGTAACCTGACTCATTAAAAGTCAAAATATCCAGCATATATTTATTGAAAATCGTTATTCTTAAATCGATGAGCCTGACAGTAGGATGTGGAATATCCAGTGCAACTTTTGTTGATGAACATTTTGAATCATTTTCTGTCCTCTAAGTCAAGATCATTGGTGTAGGTAAGACAACATTAATATTTATTTCTAAAGAAACTGGATACTGGTAAAAAAAAAACAGTCGTGAGAATAGGAGAATATCAAATTTGGATAAAGGACGAAAATTTCAAACGACTCTTTTTCCTTTCTTCGTCCCATATCAATCTTAATAAAGACCAACAACATCCCCATCATTGCCTTTAGGCAAATTTACATGCAGCGATTCGTTGGCCCGATTTGTTAGCCACGACTAATCGGGAAGCGAAATGGCGCGTGTGAATGGTGATCCGACGCGTTTTGACCATAAAGATACAAATGCCGATTTATGTGGTTTTAGTGAGTATTTTGTAGTCCACGTTTAACAGAGATATCGGCCTTAGGTTCTCTAAAGACGTTTTGTCCTTGCTTTTTTTTGGAATGAGTGAGATGACTCTCCTTCTTTGAGTTATAGAGAGCGTTCCAGATTGAAAGGCATAATTGAAGCTGTCTGTCATTTCTTTGCTGATTTCGGGCCAAAAGAAGCGGTAGAATTCTGCTGGGAAACCGTCCGTGCCTGGCATTTTTCGTGATTCGAAATTTTTAAGAGCTTCGTAACATTCATCTTCGGTGACTTGTCCCTCGCAAGATGTTTTCTCATCTTCGGTAAGTGTTGTTATGTTTTCTGGATTAAAAAAAAAGTCGAATTTTCAATTTTTTCTGGGTTTACATTTTTTGTTTTATACAGAAACTCATAGAAAAGTTTTTCTCTAACCAGAATTTCGAATTGATTACCAGTAAAAATATTTTCGCCAATTTTTAACCTTGTTATTGTTTTATTGTTATAATTTCTTTTCTCTAGACCGTAGAAGTAATTCGTATTTCGCTCACCTTGTTCGTGCCATCTCACTTTGCTCCTTAGAATAGCTGCTTTTGTCTTGTGAGTCATGATTCTTTTAAGCCGCGATTTTTCTGCTTGAAGTTCAATTATTATGCTTCTAATCGGTGGGTTATAATACCATAATACCTTTGCCATTGTCGGGTATGCATGCTATTATGTTATTGCAAGAATCTTTCTCGAAGCGGCTGTATATGTCATGCAGCCATGATACCCAACTGTTTGCATACACAGAGTGCCAAAACAGGATCATTCAGACAAACTTTTTTCTACTATCGAGACGTTCATTTTTGCAGAATTTTAATTCCATGTAACTTGAGAAAATCCTTTCACTTACTGCTTAAGAAAATATTACAAAATATAAAATTTCTATTGAGATTGGCCACGAGTCAAAACAGTATATTGTCTTGTTAATCTCAGTTGACAGTGACCAGTGGATTGCGTTTTACGCGAGTGCGCCACGTTAATAAGAGGCAAGCACAAAGCGGAAACACAGGGAAGATTGCAAACATTGCGTTCTGCAGACGTTGTTTTATAGGTGTTGCTTTTAAGAATATTTGCTGTGATCGTATCACAGATAAACCACGGCAAAGCGAATGATTCCAACAACGGTTATTCTCAAGAAATTCCTTACAACACTGACAACATAGCGAGTTTACCGACCGAGGAAAATCACATCTCAATTCACACCGCGTGCTCGACTACACTTCGCAAAACTGTCAATCAAAAAACAACTCTGATTGGTTGGCGGCAATAGGAAACGATAAAAACATTCGCGACAATAGGAAACGATAAAATCATGCAAAAGCGTGACGCCTTACTCGGAATAATTGTCTTTTGTCCAGTGATTTATCATTAATGTAACAACACTTTCTGAGAAGTTTTCGCCACCTGTTGGAAAATTGCCGTGAAAATGAGGTGACTTGAGTTACTTGTTCCTCCATCATGAACGGTTACAATGCGAAAGGATCCGAAAATGTGTCGTTCAAACAAGAAGGAATCTTTTCTTCCGCAAAGAACGATTAGAATACAGTGGAACCCCGTTAATAAGGCCACCAACGGGCCATGGAAATTTGGCCGTATTAACGGGGACGGGTGGCCGTATAAACGGGGTAGGGTCAAATTTCGTGACTGGTCTACTTCAAGTGAAGTCTTGACAGATACATATCACAATTGAACAGAGCCACATCAAAATGGTAACGGATCTATTGGACCATGATGACAATCTTTCTGCAAGAGATGTTCACCAAGAGGAAAAAAGCTCAAGATCCACAGGCGTTTTTTAAAAAACTAATATCATTCAATATTGTTTCTCAAGTACCGTATTTGTTTAGTTTGGTCAGTTATTAATAGGTATTTAGTTCGAGTGGCCGTATTAGCGGGGTAATATTATAAAGGATTGTATAGTTAGGGATTTCAGAATGTGGCCGTTGGCCGTATTAACGGGGTTTTATAAGAAAATGTATGGCCATTTTGCCGGGACAAAAAAAAGTGGCCGTAATAACAAGGTGGCCGTATTCAAGGAGGTGGCCGTTAGGCGGGGTTCCACTGTATGAACAAAGTGTCAATCACCAAAGTCTGTCACCTGAGATCGAGGCTTCGATTCTATCACATGAAAAGTCTTTTCCGACGTTGTTCAAGCGTTGCTTTCAAGACGGTTTGTTGTGATATCGACGTTGTTTCAGAAGTTGTCACGATCTTTTTGACTTATTGCTCTGAGCATAAGGTGAGTAAGTTATAAAGTTATGTTCCAAAGTTTTCTCGGCGGTTAATTATTCTTGTAGAGCCAAACCA
This sequence comes from Meandrina meandrites, assembly GCA_963693305.1. Lineage (NCBI taxonomy): Eukaryota > Metazoa > Cnidaria > Anthozoa > Scleractinia > Meandrinidae > Meandrina > Meandrina meandrites. Next base: position 10,046,570 of record OY855910.1, read on the forward strand.
ATTAAATGTATCAGGTGGCATCTCTGTTGCTTGGATCTTTGAAGCTCTTCGCGCGTGACATTTTTCACATGTCAAGTTATCTTAAGAGAGACATTTCTCTGCATTTTCATATTATTGACATTTTCACCTGTTAGTGTAAAATGCTTTGAAAAGTGTACCATACTGTTGAGTTAGGTTATCTTTGTTACATTCATTTCAACAACTTGGTAGTTTTCAATAAATCTTGTTGTGCTCTCACAAACAATCATGATAGGCCCGCACTTTCTAACCTGTTGTTACTACTAGTCTATGTCATAGCAATAAGCATGGACAAGCTATGTACAGTTGTTAAGTATAGTAACAAGGTCTGTTAGAGAACTAAATAGGGATTAATGCTGCCGCAGCGAGTGAGCCTGAAACGAACGAGCAAGGCAGCTCTCTAATCGGCAAAAGGACTTGTTCATTATGTTTATGGGGCCTGCAAGCGCTTTTTTTTCACAAAACGCAAGGAGTTGTGGTCGGCGATAAAATCAAAGGCGCAAGGAATTGTGGCTATGCGCGAATGGAACATTCAGGATGTGCATTGGAGTTCAATGAAGCTCGCACGTGTGTCTTCTTTTCGTTACTGCATTTACGCGTTGAGTCCTGGTTGAGCTGATTGTAGAAGCAAGGAATAACGAATTGAAACCAAAGGAAATGATTTCGAACGTTAGCTGAATGCTTTGCATTTCAATGTTGAAAGGAAGGAAACTGCCCTTCCAGGGCTTGCTCTTGGATTATTTGCAGTAGGTCGAGAAGAGTCACGAAACGGAAAATATTCATTGTCGCTTCCGTCCTGGCAAGTCTGGCAAGCTTGTTTCCGACTTGACTGCCTTGTCAGATGAATGACCACAAGTTGCTTCTCATTGGCGGAAATTAATTGCCGACTCGCTTAAATTTAATGAGAATTGCATTGAAGTTTGCAGACTCGCTTGACTTTAAGGACTTTAAGCGAGTGGGAAAAGGAACTGTTTTCACGAAATGTTTTGAAAGTGTAGCAAATTCATTTTCGCTGGAGAGAAACAATCACCGTAAACGTCTTTGTTCACTGCGTTCGCTTTAATGAATCCATTTAAATAATATACATAGCGCAATGACTTCATGATCATCATCTCCCTCGTCAGAACATTGCCGTTTGGAGCATGTGACGATATTCCCACTTCTTGTTTCTTCGAAACTTTTAAAGGCACAATACATAGCATTAAACTTAGAAATACAGAGTTAACTATAACAAAAGTGAAAAAATATAACGACGTTTCGGTGTCATCCTTGGCAACATTACTCAAATAATAAGTGTTTTGACACCCTACTGGAATGACATGAACACTGAACATTTACAATTTAATTTATTATATTTCACATCTTTACTTTTAGTATAAATTAGTTCCCTTTCGTCACACACTTGATAACATTTTTGCCACTCACCGAAACATTGTTTTTTTCGCTAATCTTTTATAGTAAACAATATATAGCGATGAAAAATTTCCACGATGCGCAAAGAATTTCTCGTTATTTTTTTAGCGGCGAGCAGATTTTCATTGTACCCAAACCAGAAACCAGTAATCCAGACTAAGAAGGGGTCTAAGTTGGTTTGATATGTGACCAGGCGCGAGGCACGATTTCAAACAAGTGAAATCGTCGAAACAGTAAAAATACTCTGATTTTCAAGGCAAAATTTGTGAAAAAGTTCACTCGAATCGACTGAAATTCTCTTCAGTCTAATTTTACTGCTTTGACTTGCAACTTGAAACCGACATCGTGAAGGCACGAAACTTTGTGTGTCACCAACAGGGGGAGAAGCGTGGTGTAAAACTTTTTGCATAACCAGTGCCAGTGCTGTGCACCACCCTACATGACCAAAAGTATACATGAAAGCGCATCCTGCCTGAGATCTTGGGCAGACTAAATCATAAATCGCTTGTTACAATATTAAATCGCAGTTCAATTTTACAATACTTTACCGTTTCAAACAGAAAAAGTTGTACAGTTCATAAAGTTACTGCAAGCATACTATTATATCGTTCTTCCTCTTTGGCAGCATTTCTACCATTTAGGTATACTAGTTGTACGAGTGAATAGATCTTTTTTTTTTCATGTTAAATTTGTCGATTAGGAAGTAAGTAACGTTCATCACTTTCAGATTGATCTTTGACGCTTTCTCGTAAACCAAACGCTAGTGAAGCAGACTGGAAACGGGTTGTAAAAGTGGTGCAGCCGCGTTTTTTGGCGCGAAACTCTGTGCGATGCAATTAGGCCCCGTCCACACTAATGCGGATAAATTTGAAAACGCATCTTTTTTCTCCGGTTTGGCCAACCGTCCACACTACAACGGCGTTTTCGGTTACCGAAAACTGACGGAGCCTTTCGAAAACGGTCTCCAGAGTGGAGAAATTGTGGTGTAATGTGGACGGCCGAAAACGGAGTTTTTAGAAAACGCTGACGTCAAATGCAAGACCATGTGATCTCCCCTTTCGGTTTAATTAGCAGTACAATATCACTGCACGTGAGTTAAAAGTCATTTCCTTCGCCGTTCTCTGAGGAACATGAAGGCATTAAACTGCATTCTGTGAAATTTCGACTTTCTTCTTAAATATTCAGCTAACGGTAGCTCTGAAATCTATGGATTATCGCGAAGTTCTTAAGTAAAATAGAAATTGGTAGTTTTTTTGATCGATGTTATCCTTGGCGACGACAAAAACAATACAAATTCTCTAATTTGAATTTAGTGCGGGCTCCGGTAATAATGTACGCATGCTCTGCCATTCATCTAGGGCCGATGCCGCGTTTCGTTTTCAAATTTATCTGAATTAGTGTGCACGGTGAAAATATTGAAAACGATAGTGAGGACATTTTATCCGTTTTCGGGGCGAAAACTCCGTTTTCAAATTATTGTTCATAATAAATACAATTTGGAATAAATTGTTCTGTTGTCAACCAATCAGATGCGAATATTTACGAGAGCAGTCTTATTACCCTCAGTTAACATGAACAGGATTTGACTAATTGGGTGGAGGAACAAACAGGTGGCTTACAAGTAGGCTAATGAAAGAAATAACAACTCAGATAAATAGAGCTTAATGGTAGCTATAGTCATGTCTCTTCGCCTTTGAGACTGTACAGGATGACGTAACTTTGATGAGATCCTCAATCGCAGAAGCCAGCTAAAGGTAACTTTTATCATCGTTTGAGCTATGAAGCCTTGACTGGTTATGTTGGGAACATATCGCGGAGGTCTTGTGTTCGAATCTTGTTGTAGCCTTGGCTTTTTCTAGGCTTAGCGTACACAATCATGCAATTCCTTAAATGGCTTGTACAATGCAAGCGAAAATCAATTTGTTTATTGCACACAAAAAAAAGAATACCAAATTTAGTTATAGTGCAACAACTGTGTTAAGAACTGTTGTTAGTGCTAAGAAACGGTTCAATACCCGGTATTCAAACGGTGCAGTCGAAAGTTGCAACATTAAGACACCTTTGTACGACTAGGTGGCAACTGTGTCATGGTTTTTAAACAAAGATTATGCTCCGCTTTATGCAACATGTTCCCCTTAAATTTGTAGCAGTTTCTATGTGGCACAGATACTACCAATTTATCATATCTGCATTAGTTTGCGAGACAAAATTTTGGTTTTCGATACATTTTAGTATGCTAATACCAGAGCACCTGACATAAAATGAGAAAATTCGAATTTTCTTTTATTTCGAGACATGCCTCAAGTCGACACCGCGAGTTAGCGAGCGAAGCGATCTATAAGACGAAGGACATTTAGAAAGTCTAATTCATACGATGCTTTGTTTGAATAGCTGGCCAGAAAAATTAAGTGCCATCGGATAAAGAGGTTTACTACAGTATACCCATCTTTTCAATGTAAA